>JAESVK010033586.1:0-12252 GCA_017140935.1 Hamamelis virginiana | reverse complement strand
TCCCAAATTAAAATAAAGTTGAACCAATTCTTCATAAGACTTTTCGTATGAAGGTTCTCACATTTGGAACTTCTAGCCAATTTTTTTTTAAAAGTAAAATGATCTAGTCAGTTACTGCTGACTTAGATTTAAGTCACTTATGGTTGAATTATTTTATGAATGAAGGCTTTTTAAAATAATGAGATGATTCAATGCCCATAAGTACTTAGCTAACTTAGATCTAAGTCAGTAGTAGCTGACTAGATCATTACTTTTCCTAAAAAAATACAAAATTCGTATGGATGAAAGATGAGTCTTACATAAAATAAAGGGAAATTGATATTTTAGTACCTTCAACATTGTCCAAAATTTTTAAAATTTGTACTAATGTGGGACATTAACGGGCGAATTTAACATTTCGTTTGTTAAAATTGACGACTGTTGATTGGGCCGGGCCGCTAGTCAATTCATGTTAATTCCATTAGCAACCCAGTTAACAACCGTTGATGAAGTCGAAAAATGGTTAGGTAGAATATACTCAGATTGGGGATTGGAGCGATGTGTTTATGGGATCTCGCACCGGTGTGGTGCACCACCTGTAAAGCTCCGACGTTCAAGTTAATATTCAGAGAAAAACAGAGAGAATGTTTGATGGTGGGGGTATGATACGTACCCGTCTATGTGATACGGCTTCCTCTTTTTATAGAGTGGTCATATGAACATCCACTCGAGGGTATGTTCGAAAATTAACTTTATCATAACGGCCTGTCGCTTTCAGGTGATGGGAAATCATGTGACCTCCTGCAAGGGATCAGAGTCTGTTGGCGAAGATTCGCTTTTGATATGATGAAGTAGTTACTCGAGATCGGTAAACTCGTTCATAGTTACTTCACAAGGCTCAGATAGTAGATATCAAATTCTTAGGATCGGTGTACGTTTCTACCTTATCATGAAGACATCGGGTAGAACTCGCATTACCTCATCGGGTGCGTGCTTTATCCACGTGTCCCGCATTTGATCGGTCAACAGATTTTACCCTCTTCAGTTGCCCCCTACTTGTGGAATTCATATCATAAGTGACTTCCCACAAGTATATGAGGTCAGTATGCTGAATGTTGACAGATTGATTTCGGGGTGTCGATGAGTTTCTTTTGATCGGTAGACAATGTCCTTCCGGTTTGCAAACGATGTGATCGGTGATAGGGAAGAGACCTTTGATCTTCATTAGAGTAGAAAGGACAGCTTATGACTTGGGTGATGTTTCGTTTTTCAAGGCGTCAGCCGTCAATTGGTCATCATGCTCGAGGCGACAGTTTGGCAAGCGCCAGCCGTTACTTGGGAGTCGTGCTTGAGGTGTCATTATTGGTAGGTGTCACGTGTCAATTATCAATTAGTAGTTTGTCGGGCAAGTTATAAAAGGTGAGGAAAAGGGTTTTTCCCCCCTCATTTCATTTCTCTGCTATTTCGAATTGCTGCCGGAGTACGGTGAGAGCTTGCCGGAGAGATTGTCACGATTCCAGTGTCTTCTTGCCACGATTATTTCGTTCTTCGGCCCTCTTCTCGGTTTGAAAAGGTATTTTCGTACCCTTTCTTTCCTTTCTACCGTTTATTTTCTTTCTTAGGAACCTTAGTTTTGTTTATCTAGTTTTTGGGATCCACTGTTTTTTTGAGTTTTCCGGCGATTTTTGAATTTGCCGGTGTGTTTTCTTGAATTTTCTGGCGAGTTTTCCTTTTAACCAAACAGTAGTGTAATTATGTCGGGTCGGGATTATTCCCCAGGTCGTTCTAGAACTGATAATCGTGATGGCTCCGGAGCTAGTACTTCGGGGTCCATGTATGAGGCCATAGATGTTGCCCCAATCCAAGCAGTTCCACCGAATCCTGATCAGAATCGGGCGGGGGAGGAAAACCTTCCCCGTCCACCATATCCCTTCGTTCATATAAACCTTTTAGGAGAAGAGAAGGAAACCGACATTAGGAGACTTTATCATATCTCGAACTCTGTTAGCATTCGTATCCCAGGACCTGATATTCATGCTACCGATGTTCTGCCCAGTGAAGTCTGCTTGTACGAGGAGACTTTTAAGATCGGCCTTAGGCTTCTTCTTCAACCCTTCATTAGGGAGGTTCTTCATAGGATCGGGGTAAGCCCAATGATGCTTACGCCGAACTCATGGAGGGTGCTTCTCGGGTTCATGGTGTTATGGAGGTCGCTCGGGTGGGAGCCGAACTTTGGCGACTTGAGATGTATGTGTTTTTTGAAAGAGAATGCTCGGGCATCTCCTGGGTGGTGGTACCTCGGTAATCGGAACAAGAGGCCGGGCATCGGAGATCTACCATCTTCCATCAAAGGGTGGAAGAACAGTTATTTTTTTGTTAGTGGCCCAGGATGGGAGTTCGGGGTTGATGAGCCACAGATCTTCCCGATTCCAAGGGAATGGAGTCCTCGCCCAGGTAGAAGAGATCAGGAGATTTAGGTCGTTTGATTTTGTTTTTTTATTTTTATTTTTCGTGCATTGATATCTATCTGACAACAATATTTTTTGCAGTCGATAAGATCACTCGTTGCCCACCTTTGTCTGATCGTATCATCGGTCGGATCGACCAGTTGTGGAGAGAAGAATGTGGCTTCAACCTTCTTCGTGACGATAGGAATTGGAACCCTACTACTTAGCTTATCAATTAGAAGTTCGATCTTCCGACCTCGTACCTCGTCTCTTCAGGGATCTGACAGTCGACAGTCGCCCGATCGCACCTCTCCTTCAACAATATAGGAGGTTCGTAATCAGACCTTCAGATCGAGAAGACAAGGTTCAGATCATTCAGGTGATTGAAGATCGGAAGAACAGACAAAAGGTCCGGAGAAAAGAATCAAACCGATCTAAAAGAGGTATACCGATTTTATTTGCTTGACTTATTTTTCCCTTTTTTCTTTCGATCCTTTCCTTATATCGTAAACAATTTGGTGGCAGCCATGAACATTAATTTGGATGACGTGCTGGCTGGGGCGGCCCCTGGGTCTTCCTCGACTCCGGTTCCTGCAGATCGGGTCGGGCCAGAACCTTCTCGGAAGAAGAAGCGACGGGTCGATGAGAACACTCCCACCGCAGTTCCGGTGGTTACTGAGGTCTGAACTGGGTCGGCTGCCGGCTCTAGTTTGGGAGCTCGCCCCTCTCGTGGCTCGACGGGAGAATGGCTCAGTGCTGGTCTGTCAGCACCCCTCATGCTCTCAGGTCTTACAGTCGGGAGTTCTTTTATAAACAGTCCGACCTCAAGCCTGAAAGTTTTTGAGGGTCTTCTGGGTCCGGTCGACCAAGAAGTGCTTTCTCATATGACCCCGAACGACATCTTCGAGTAGTTTGCTCATTCTGCCATAAAGGTAATGCTTTTGTCTGTTTGATCTTCCAAGTCATGCATATTTCCGATCTTGATTTATATATTTTTTATTTCTAGAGTGCATTTCTTGGGCTGCATTCTCTTCGAGCGGCTCGGGAGGCGAGGCTTTCCAAAGGCGCTACTGAAGTGGCCAACCGAAAACTGAATGAGAAGTTGATCATCTGACCCAAGAGGTTCGGGATGTCAGGACTCTGTTAGAGGAGGAGAAGGCCAAATCTAAAGATCGGGAGGATGATTTCAGAAAAAAAATTGAAGCATTGGAGGCCGATCTTTTGAAGGCAAAGGATGCTGAGAAGCAGATCACTCAGAAGGCCATTGAAGATTACCGATCTTCACCGGAACTGAAGGCCCTTGTGATCAAGACGGCCAGTCCGTTTCTTGTCCAAGGTTTTTCCTTGGCGAAGGACTTCATTGCAAGACTTCATCCATCGGTTGATCTTTCTAAGGTCACTTTGGAGGAGGTTAGGGCACAACGTCAAGCTGCAAAAGCTCCTGCCAATCCTGAGGTCGAAAATGTTGATGATGAAGAGATCATCAGTGGTCGGGAAGGTACTGGCCAAAATGCTCCGATCTCAAGAGATGCGGCTGATCCCTCTATTCCTATGGATAGATCCGATACCCCGACCTCTCATGATCAGACTGTTCATGTTGACGACTGATCTTCTGTTTTGTATGAAATCCCTTTTTTTTTTATGACTACTGATGTAAGGATATTTTTGAATGTTGAATGGAATGAATGTTTTTATTTTTTAACAAGTCATTTTCATCGGGTTTCTATTTGTGTTTGTTTGATTTCAATGTGTTGATCTTTATTAGTCGATCTCTATCTTGCCCCCAGTTCGGGGTCAGAATTATGTTTGGGTATTTGGACACCGAACTCTTTATGAAGAGATTGTTAAACCCGTGATGGATACCGTAGTATCTAGGGGTAACGTTGAGACGTTTATGCCCCTTGATCAAACTCATTGATCGGTAGGAGCAAAAATAACTTTTTTGCTGGCCCAATATGGTCTGGGACTTTTAATGTCAATTTCGAAATGGAAATGAATTATCAACTCATAAAACAATTTAAATAAATTTAGACAAGGAAATAAAGTCGGGAATAAGAATTGTACAGTGAGCAAGATATATTTTCAATACGAACAGTTCAAGTGGAAATGATCGGGAAAATGATGAGATGGATCATGAACAGTTCATGATGAAAATAGATCAAAATTTAAGCGTGAGATTGAGAAATGGATGTTTATAAGAAAGAGAAAAAACATACATCAAAATTTAAGCATGAACAGTTCAGGATGCAAATAGATCAAAAATTAAGCATGAGATCGGGAAATGGATGTTTATAAGAAAGAGAAAAAACATACATCAAAATTTAAAGTTAAGTGGAAATGATCGGGTAGCAACTCATGGTTGGCTACGTCTTGAGTACAAAAAGATGGGAATGAGTCCCCTACTTATAGTATTTTTTGAGGTGTGCGGCATTCCAAGGTCGCTTGATCAATTTTCCTTCAAGATCAGTAATCCAGTATGTTCCGATCCGATTGAAATGTCGAACTTCGTAAGGACTCTCCCAGTTGGGTTCAAGTTTGTTAGGATTGATCACTTTTTTAATAATAAGGTCGCCAGGTTGGAAATGCCTTACCTTTACATTTTTGTTGTATAACCGAGCCATGTTCCTCTTGTAAGATGCAATTCGGAGTCGGGTTTCTTCTCGTTTTTCCTCTAACATGTCCAGATTATAACGGAGTTCATGATCATTCTCTTCAGGGTTGAAAGTATTAATTTGATAAGAAGGCATACCAATCTCGACTGGGATTACTGCTTCAATTCCGTAAGTGAGAGAGAAGGGAGTTTCGCCCGTGGAAACCCGACTTGTGGTGTGATATGCCCAGAGAACCGATGGGAGATCGTCCACCCATAATCCTTTTGCCTTTTCCAACCTTTTTTCCAAGGTATGGATGATCGTACGATTAGTTACCTCGACCTGTCCATCGGCCTGTGGGTGACCTGGTGAGGAGAAATTGTTCTGAATTCCAAGGTCGCTACATAACTTGCGGAGCCCGTTGTTGTTGAATTGAGTTCCATTATTGGCGATTAGTACACGAGGGATACCGAACCGACAGATGATGCTTTCCCAAATGAAACCTCTGATGCTGCTTTCAGTTATCCGGGCAACAGGTCGGGCTTCGACCCATTTGGTGAAGTAATCAATTGCTACAATCATAAATTTCTTTTGCTCCTTTGAGTTCGGAAGTAGGCCGACTATATCAATTCCCCACTGTGCGAATGGCCAAGGGCTCGAGATCGGGGTGAGTAGGTTTGGTGGTTGATGCGGGATTGGGGCGAACCGTTGACACTTTTCGCACTTCCGAACTAAAGTGATTGCATCTTTTTCCAGTTTAGGCCAGTAGTAACCTTGCCGAATTGCTTTCTTCGCAAGTGATCTGGCACCCGCATGGTTCCCACAAATTCCTTTGTGGATTTCTCTCAAAACGTAGTCTGCTTTGTCGGGCAGAACGCATCGGAGGCAAGGTCCGTAGTACGATCACCGATACAAACTATCGTTAATGATGCAATATCGGGCGGCTCTGCTTTTTACCCTGTGGGCTTCTGCTTTATCTCTGGAGGGAAGGTTCCCGATCTGATGTAGTTTTTGATCGGGTCTATCCATGTTGGATCGGACTGAATCGCGAAGATCGGTTTATCCTGTATGTCAATAAGAGGGTGTTCGGAAAGTTTGACAACTATTGATCTGGGAAGATCTGTTTGTACAGCAGATGCGAGGTTGGCCAATGCGTCGGCATGACAATTTTCCTCTCTGGGAACCTGACTGATGGAGATCGAAGTGAATCTACTGAAGGCCTCTTTGGCCTTGGCGAGATATTTCTGCATGGCTAATTCTTTGGCTAAGTAAATCCCGTTGATCTGATTGACAACCAACTGGGAATCACTGAATACATGTATATGTCGTACAAAGAGGTCGGCAGCCATCTGAAATCCGGCCAACAAAGCTTCATATTCTGCCTCATTGTTTGTAGCCTTAAAACAGAGCCTCAAGGCTAGTTCGACTTTTTCTCCCTCGGGTGAGACCAGTACAACTCCTGCTCCCGATCCTTTGCAGTTGGATGATCCGTCGACGAAAAGGTGCCAAGCAGGGTAGGGTGATTGATCATTGGATGCTTTGAGGGACGATGGGGTCGGGATGATCGAGGAGTCAGCTTGAACCTCGGGAGTGAATTCGGCGATGAAATCAGTAAGTGTTTGTCCCTTAATTGCCAGGCGAGGTCGGTAGTCTATGTCAAATTCTCCCAATTCCACTGCCCATCGGACCATCCTTCCTGATGAATCAGGTCGATGAAGGATATGTCTTAAAGGTTGGTCGGTCAGTACAACAATTTGATGGGTTTGAAAGTATTGCCGCAGCTTTCTAGCCGAGACGACAACAGAAAATGCCAACTTTTCAAGATAGGGGTACCTGATTTTTGCTCCGACCAGGGATTTGCTAACATAGTAGATTGGACTTTGGATCCCTTTTTCTTCTCGAAAGAGCGCAGAACTTACTGCGGTCGGGGAAACGCCAAGGTAGAGGAAAAGAGCTTCGTCGTGTATGGGTTTTGAGTGGAGTGGAGGTGACCCAAGATAAGATTTCAGTTGCTGAAAAGCTTCTTCTGCTTCGGTAGTCCATTGAAACCTTTTATTTCCTTTAGGACCTTGAAAAAATGAGATCCCTTTTCAGAAGATTTTGAAATAAACCTGTTCAGTGCGGCCATCCGACCAGTGAGACTCTGAATTTCTTTAATGTTCGTTGGGGATTTCATTTCAAGAATGGCTCGTATCTGATCGGGATTTGCTTCGATTCCGCGCTCTGTGACAAGGAAACCTAAGAATTTTCCGGATGATACCCCGAAAGAGCACTTGGTCGGGTTGAGACGCATCCCAAATTTTCGCATTATCTGGAAGGCTTCATCTAAGTGTTTGATGTGATCGGGGGCCTTCACACTTTTAACCAACATATCATCAATGTAGACCTCCATTGTTGATCCCAAGAGCGAGCCAAATATCCTCGTCACAGTTCGTTGATAGGTTGATCCGGCATTCATAAGCCCCAAAAGGCATTTGGAGGAAACAGAACATGCCAATCGCTGTTATGAAAGCGGTCTTTTCCTGATCGGTGGGGTGCATCATGATATGGTTGTAGCCCGAGTACGCATCCATAAAACTAAGGAGTTCATGCCCGGCTGTTGCGTCTACCATCTGGTCAATACGCGGAAGAGGAAAACTGTCCTTGGGGCAAGCTTTATTGAGATCGGTAAAATCGATACAAACCCTCCACTTTCCCGTTTTCTTCTTGACCACTACGCAGTTGGAAAGCCAGTCAGGGTGAAATACTTCCCGAATGAAACCTGCCTTGAGAAGTTTTCGCACTTCTTCCTTAATGGCCCTAGCCTTTTTTTCTGATGAAACCCTCTTCTTCTGCCGGATTGGTTTGAAGGTCGGGTCGACCAACAGCTTGTGCATAGCAACGTCAGGATCAATCCCGGGCATATCTTCGTGCCCCCAAGCGAATATGTCCCAATTTTTCTTCAGGAAGGTTATGAGGTCAGCCTTCATTTCATTTGATAGCTCGGCACCGATCTTGGCAGTTTTGTCCGGGTCGGTTGGATGGATTTGAATTTCGATCAGTCCCTCCATGGGGGTCGTTCTTGAACTGCACTCGTCACGAAGATCCTCCATCCCAGACTCCGTGTTCTTTGATTGCTATAAGGGGTGATCACGCTGTAGATCGGTTGGTTTGTTGTCATTAAGGTTACTGCATGAAGGGTCGGTGAATCTTTTGGGGTGACTTTCTTGAAGAAGCTCATTCTTTGGCAGCTCTTGCTGGTGATTTAGCAATATGTTAAAGCATGATCGGGCTAAAGCTTGATTACCTCTGACTTTCCCCGTTCCATGGGAGGTCGGGAATTTGACACAGAGATGGAGAGTTGATGCGGCCGCTCCAAGGTCGTTCAAGGTCGGTCGCCCAATTATCGCATTGTAGGCTGAAGGACAGTCAACGACCATGAAAGTTGCATCTCGCTTGTGCCGGTGGATCTCCCATTGTGATTGGCATTATCGTCCATCCTAATGGTTGCAGAGATGACCCGTTGAACCCGATAAGGGGCGTGTGGATTGGTGAAAGATCTGTTACTTTTCTTCCCATTCTTTCATATGCAGTAACGAAAAGAATGTCTGCTGAGCTCCCTGTGTCTACCAAGATCTTGCTGACCTCGTAGTTGGCGATGATGGCTTTTATGACTAAGGGATCGTCATGTGATAGATGTACTCCCTTGAGGTCTTCCTGAGAGAAGGTCAACAGACCATACCGGTTAGGTTGTTGATGGGAATGGTTGTATATCTGATTTGTGGGGGACGCGTGCGTTGATCTTGCATACGCCTTTCTTGCCGACCTGCTTTCTCTAGCGTAGGTGAACCCCCCATGAATAGTATCAATGACCCCAGCCAGTCTTCGAGGCTGATCGGGTTGGCTCTCACTTCTATTGGTATTTGCTTGCCTAGTATTCTCCGCCCTTGCCGGATCTATGAATTCCTTCAGGAATCCCCTCTTTATCAAACTTTTGATCTCATTTTTTAGGTCGAAACACTCTTCGGTGAGGTGGCCGTGATCTTTGTGGAAGACGCATCATTTGTTTTTGTCTCTCTTCTTTGGATCGGATCTTATTCTGAGGGGCCATTTTACATATGGTTGTGTTCCGACCTCATTTAGGATGGCATTGATCGGCAGACGGAGTGGCGTGAAAGACGTAAAACGTCTTGGCGGGGATTGACGTCTGTCAGCGGCCTCGGCCTTCTGCCTTTTTTCGGGCTGCTTTATTTCATCGTGATCCCGATCTTTTCGTTTTTGAGTTGTTTCTCGGTCTTTTTTATCGGAGTCATATATGTTGTCCACCCCGATGTATTTCCTTGCCCGTTCTAGTAATTCCGTCAATGTTTTTGGCTCCCTCTTCGCAAATGAGATTCTCAAGCTCTGTGCTCGGAGTCCCTTAATCATCGCAGCAATAGCGACTCCTTCGTTCATGACGTCTACCTCAAGGAGGGCCGAGCTGAATCGTTGTAAGAAAGATTTCAAACTTTCATCTTTTTCTTGAACAAGATTTAAAAGATATGTGGCCGGCTTCTTGGGTCTATAGCTACTGACGAAGTGGGCTATTAGCCCCGTGCTCAAACTCTGGAAGGAACTGATCGAATTTGGAGCAAGCCTTTGGAACCAGGTTCGGGACGATCCTTTTAGAGTCATCGGGAATGCTAGACACATGATTGGATCGGAAACGCCTTTGAGGTACATGTGATCCTTGAAGACAATGACATGTTCCCTTGTATCAGTAGTTCCATCATAGGAGTCGATGGTCAATAGTTTAAACTTGTCCGGTAAGGGTTCACGAAGGATCTTGGAAATGAACGGGGAGGAGCGGTCAGTCTCTCTTGCTTCAGGTTGAGGTTTTCGGGTTTGTTCATTCCTTCTTGGATGTGGAGTGAGTCGGGTGGCTTCTGGTCGATATCGTCTTAATGCCTATCCTCTCGTCCCCTGAGATCCTTCGCCAACATGTTCTCCGACTTGTCGTGGTCTTTCGAGATTTGGTGGTCGCCTTCTCTATCCGACCTCTGAACTACTATCCTCTTCTTCCTGACGTTTGCTCCTCTCGTCATGTTGTGCCTATCGTCTACTCTCAACGGCTACTTTCCTTGGGGGGGTGGTCGGACTGTTTCTCGTTCTTCAGCTCGTTGAGGTATGGTGGCGATCGGTGGTGGATTTTGAGGAGAGTTGTTATGAGCCTCATGGGATAGAAGTATTTCTTGTTGCCGAGTTAGAGTTTGAATGATTAGTGCAATATTCTCTATCTGTTTCTGCATTTTGAGGAACTGGATCTGATAAGGATCGTTTAAAGATGACCCTATTTCATTCCTTGGAGGCAGAACTGTCGGAGAGTCGAGAGTGGGACATGGTTGTTCGTTCGTCAAGAGTGATTTCGTCGGTCTATCTGCTTCATGGTGAGACGGATTGCTGGTCTGAGTGTTCGTCGAGTTGATGACGTTGTGATCGTCATTGTTAAGGATTCCGGAACGTGTGACCACCATTGTTGATGAGTGTAACAGAGGAGGTGCCAAAGGATCGACGTCTTCGGCCCCAAGGTGGGCGCCAAACTGATGAAGCCGAAAAATGGTTAGGTAGAATATTCTCAGATTGGGGATCGGAGCGATGTGTTTATGGGATCTCGTGCCGGTGTGGTGCTCCACCTGTAAAGCTCCGACGTTCAAGTTAATATTCAGAGAAAAACAGAGATAATGTTTGATGGTGGGGGTATGATACGTACCCGTCTATGTGATACGGCTTCCTCTTTTTATAGGGTGGTCATCTGAACATCCACTCGAGTGCTTTCTACCGTTCGAGGGTATGTTCGGAAATTAACTTTATCATAACGGCCTGTCGCTTTCAGGTGATGGGAAATCATGTGACCTCCTGCAAGGGATCAGAGTCTGCCGGCGAAGATTCACTTTTTTCTCTCTTCGACTGTAAAACATAAACAATGAATATAAAGGAAGATAAAAGAAGAAAAGGGTTTTCCTTGTCCAAATGTGATAAAAGGACTTTTGACGGAGCATAATTTTTCAGAGGACTTTACGCATGAATCTCTAATTCTCTAAGGGTCCGTTTGGTTGCCTATAATTTGCAATGTAATATGTAATCACATTACAGTACATTGCAAAAATCATGTTTGGTTGTGCCAAAAGCTCCGTAATGTCACATTAATGGCTGTAATTGGAATACCCAATGCAATGTAATGCCATTGCAGTTTTGAACGTGGTAATCCGACTTTGATTACAGGTAAAAAGTTTAATGAAATTTGTAATGACCAGCGTGACCTTTGTTTTTGAACCAAAGACAATTTATATTCCCAGCATGTCCCTCCAGCCCTGATACAGCCGAATCACTTTCGTTACACTGCCTCTCGACGGAACCCTACATTGCCTCTCGACGGAACCCTAGGGCCGCTGGAGCCAAGACCAAACCCTAACGCCGATTCAAGGAAGACAAAGTCCAGCGCCGTTGCATCCTTTCATACCAGGTTTGGCGAATATGGGCAACCAAACGGTACCGAAGAAGAAGGAGGAGGAGGAGGAGGAGAAGGAGGAGGAGGAGCCTGCTTCGATTATCGCCACCTCTGGTTGCGGCGATGGCTCCACCGTTTTCTTCAACCGGTGACGAGATGTAGACCGACGAAACGAGAATGGCCCTTTCCCCATTCACATACACGTTATATATATATATATAATAAAGGCTTTCTTCACTATATTTTTTAAACAAAATATCAATTAATTTCATAAAATTGACTTGGATTAGATGTTCTTCCTCTCTATGTCATGCCTGTAAAAAATCACAGTGATCCGACGGTTGATTTTTGAAAAAATTATCATTAAATAAATGGTGATATTTTGAAAAACAAATCCATGATGAAGGTATTATAGTCAAATGTTAAGAATTGAGAATTACATTACATAACTATCCAAACACTAGCCCTGTAATTGTGTGGGTATATGATTCCACATTTCCAACATATCCAAATATGTGAAGGGTAATCACATTACACATTCCCATTCCCAAGTAATGTGATACACCCGTAATCATATTACATTACATTCCATTATGGGCAACCAAACGGTACCTAAGACTTCCGGCCAAATTACCCAATATAAAATTACCGAGTGTTTGATTTGTCCTAGCTAGGCCTACCCCCATCTTATTGCTTCAATCCAAAGAAAAGTAGGTGTGTTTGGATCATCGATCTTATCACATGCATCGATCAATATTATAACATGCAT
>JAESVK010033576.1:0-10507 GCA_017140935.1 Hamamelis virginiana | reverse complement strand
TGCATAAACTAACCTAACATGATTACTAACCTAAAAGACTTAAACATTCATCAACCTAATCCTAAATATCCAATCCTAATATGGTATGACTAAAGAAGAATGGAAGAAGAGAAACATGCATACATATTATAAAAATAATTCCTAAAGAAACAATAAACTAGCCCATCATGCATACTAAAGAAATATGAAACCTAAACTATGCATGCTAACAATGAACTATATCCTATGCATAAAATCTAACAATGAACTAAATCCTATTCATACTAAGAAAATAAAAACCCAACCTAGCATGATTAAAGAAGAAGAAGAAGAAGAAGAAGAAGAAGAAGAAAAACAAAACTTTAAACTATAAGCTACTAACCTCTTTCTTTGCCTCCTTCCCTCTTGCTCCAAGCCTTCTCCTCAAGCTCCAAGGACTCCAAGGACCTCAAGGACTTTAAAACTTATGCTAGAGTGCTATGGGGGAAGCTTGTGCAATTGCTCAAGCCTCTACTCTCCAAGCTAGCTCTCTAAAGCTTATTCTGTGTGTTAAAACTGATTTCAGGGCTCTCTATTTATAGGGAAGCCTGAGTTTGATCAATGACTGAGTTTAAATCTCTTAAGAGTGATCCAAGGGCTCAAAACCAGTCTTCCAATGTGTTTGAACTCATCCCAAAGTCCCCATGGCCGAACTGGACACATGGCAGGGCTTGGAAGAGTCCTGGCAGGAAAAAAACTTTGAAATATGCAATTATTGGCTAAAAGGATCGACGACCATCCACCTTGGGACAGTTGGCCGTCCTTCATGGACGGTTGGCCGTCCCTTGATGGATGGTCATCCATCCCCCATGCCAATTTTGGCCTATGTGGGCCTATCTCAGTCCGTTTTGGCCCGGTTTCGGTTTTTTTTGGTTTTTCGGGCCCGTTTTAAGTCCAAATTTGACGATTCAAGCGTCGAAACGATCGTAATTCGATTCTCCATGTTTTAAGAAGTGTTTGAAGTGAAAATGCATTGACCAAGGTCAAAGTTTTAGAGAAAATTCGACCGATTAGTTGTTTAGGGCCTGCCTGGCCCAAATTAGGGTTTTGAAATCTGCTAACCGAATGTTTTCGAAATCATTTCTTTTTCTTGAAACAAGTTTTAAAATATTTTAGGAAAGTTTTTTGAAGCCTTTGAAGGCTTTGGTTTGAAAAAAATATCGAATCCTGGTCGCTTCCGGTCGAAACCCTAATCTGGGTTTAAAAGGGCCTTTTGAGCCTTAAGAGCCAATTATGAGCCAGAAGGCTTCACAAATCTTGCCACTGATCAATTTAGCTACCAAACACACTTTAAATATCTATGCCAAAGCCTCGAGACCATTCGAGACAAGATCGACATTCATTCAGGGCTTTTGTGATTCAAAGGACAGTACTGCCCTTCAATCACAAAATGCCTTATTTTCTATCAAGCCTGGCTCAGAATGCCATGGAATTTTGCAGGGATGTTTCTAGACTCTCTAAAAACTAAATGCAAAAAGAACCGACTCAATCTGACCTAAAAACCTACATGCGATAATGACCTCTATCTAACTACTCACAAGGGTAAAACTAGGAACTTAGGTTTCGACACCCTATTTCATTTCTAAACACAGACAACCATTCATGACCACACTCATGGTAAAAAATGGATGTCTACAAAAGCCCCTCGTTGATGTTCATTCATTCGCCACTGAATATCAACGAAAAAAAAGACATCCCATTTTTGCCACAACAAAATAGGGATAATCGAACCAAATACTTACCATCAAAAACATCTTGAAAGCTTCACTTCAAATTCTCTCTTCCTAGAAGTCTCACTTCTAGTTATCTCAAGGATTTTCAATCCTTTTGGAAATTTCATTTCCAATTCTCATTAAACTCAGCAGTCTTCGACTGTCCTAAAAATTTCATTTCTAGTAATCTCAAGGATTTTCAATCTTTTTGGAAATTTCATTTCCAAATATCATATCATTTTGAGAGTTTTCAACTCAATCTAGAAATTTCATTTCTAATTATCTCAAGGATTTTCATTCATTTTGGAAATTTCATTTCCAATCATCATAAAACTTTGAGAGTTTTCAACTTAACCTAGAAATTTCATTTCTAATTATCTCAAGGGTTTTCAATCCTTTTGGAAATTTCATTTCCAACCATCATATCATATCTTAACATCATTGATGTCATTATTATATACATTTCATGTATATTTCATCAATAACTCATGCATTTCACAAAATCTTATGGGTTTGGGCCTCTAAAATGGGCTTTTCTCATTAGCCACCCTTCATGGGCTTACTCATCTTTACAATCCCCTTCATGGGTCTTATAATCTCATCATATCAAATATATTCATAATCATTTCATGATTACAAACTTGTTTAATTACACAATCTTTTTACTCATTCATTTCTAAATCTCATGGTTTTCAACCAAAAACTCATCATTTCATGTGAGCTTTCCTATTCACAATTGCTCAAATCTCATCTTTGTATGCATCAATTCCTCTTTATTTCTAATCAACTCATCAAATATCATTCAATCTCAATCAAATGTATTTTCCTAAATCAAAAATTGAAAGGAAATGAGTCAACAAAAATAACTTTCATTCCACTCTTTCAATCACCAACAATTTCATTCTTCACCAATCTCACCCAAACTTTGGGTTTGCAGGCTTCGAGCTAGCCTTCACAGGAGCGCCATGGATCGAGAGGGGATCACGAGGCGTCGGGTTCACGGGGAATGAGGAAATCATCCCGGCAGAGATGATTTTGTACTATTAGGCCTATAGGAGACCTGCTTAGGGTTTTCTATGTAACTTTTCTCTATGTATGCACTAAAAACCCTGATTTGGCACGTAATTATATCCTAATGAGAATACAAATATGTTTCAATTGCTTTTTTGGTTCAATTTTAAGCCAAAAATAGGTTAAAACTGACAAAAATTGAGCGAAAAGTCAAACAGGGCGTCAAAAGGTCTCAAAAAAGTCAAAATTAGGCCAAATTTGGGATCAGGGATGGATGACCATCCCTCCATGGACGGTTGGCCGTCCCTAGGGGATGGTTGGCCGTCCTTTGGGGGATGGTCATTGACCCTAGTTCCCATTTTTTGACTATTTTGACATTTTTTTGACCTTTTGAGTGTTCTACTTCGCCTCTAACTTGATTTCTTTGCCAAAAAGCTATAAAAACACACCTCTATGCTCACTTTCATCACATCAAACACAATGGAAGCTCTTAAGTTGATCATTAACCTATTTGTAGCGAGAATGCGGGCAGAAGACAAGAAGGTGATCGCACGATTCGGCCTGACTTCGTGGTTCTTTCTCTGTCATGAAGACAAGCTTCTCAACTCTGTGATCCACTTTTGGGACTCTGATCTTCATGTATTCCGCTTCAACTATGAAGAGGTATGTCCTTTATTTGAAGAGTTTTGTGTCTTATCGAATATCTCTATTAATGGTCCTTTCATCTTTCCTACTATCCGTCGAGGTTATTTCCAAACATTTTCTTCTCTCTTTGAACTCTCGCCTAGGGAAGCTTCTTCATATATCCATGAAAACTCCATTGATCTTCTCAAACTAGCTTCATTATTCTTGAGGGAATGGGGAAAACCATTAGCTCTTCATAGGCCTACCCAGTACGCACTTACCTTATGCATAGTGGGTTGTTTCCTTGTTTCGAACGGAACCACTTTTATACCCATTGAAATATGTGAACTCATTCTGCCATTGTCGAAGTCTCATAACATTATCCCCATGGTACTAGCTGAAACTCTAAATGGGCTTGATCACTTCTACTCCAACTCTGCTTCTTGTATTAGGGGTAGCCCTATTCTTCTTCAGATGTGGTTGGTTGAAAGACTCAAGCTGATCACTCCTCTCTTTGTTTATTGAGCGTCACTCGATTCAGGACATGATCATCTTCTTCTCTTCTCTGACTTGGAGAGATATTCAGTGGCATGTGGCTATATGGGACTGTGGTGAAAAGTATGTACTACACACTTCGGGATGTTGTCAGGTGAAGCTTATGGGCCTAAAGCATACATCGTTTTAATGGGCTTCTCGTGTACTTCGCCAAATGGGTCGTGCTTAAACAAACCTCCTTATCAAAGGGCATGTTCATGGGGTAGAGGCGGCTACTCCTTCTTTGGTATCTTGGGCTGTGAAGAAATGGGCTTCAGGCTTATGTTTGAGTCAGGTAGTGGATTACAATGGGCCTTTTAGGCTTGGTGGGGAGTATCGGGCTTGACTTAGATAGAGGAGGGATGATTTTATTGAAAAAAAGGAAAAACGAAAGTCATATTCTACAATCCTATGGAAAGAAAGTAAAGAAATCCTACAAGCTATCATCTGATGGGAGTGAATCTTCCGCGACTGAGTCTTCAACTCGAGGCTCATACTCAAGGCTCTAGTTGGTCAATGGACTGGTGGTATCTTCAATGAGGTGGATAGGATCGGGTTTATGAACATGCTCTTCGATGCAGGTGATCTCTTTGAACATAGCCCCTATGGCGACTTCATCGATATGGTCGACCCAATCAAACTCTATATGCTCTTCGGCTATGATGGTAGTTGGAGGGAGAGGTGGTGGAGTGTTGAAGAAGATTTCAAACCCAGGAACTCTAACTTTCTGATCTTCAAGGTAAATGGGCTCCGAGAAACCGGAATAAGGAAAATCATCTCCTTCTTTGATAAAAGCCCCATTTAGAGTGAGCCGGTATGGTTTCAAAGTGAGGTTAAGGACTCGTCCCTCTTCTTTAGCCAACTGTCTTTCTCGTCTTTTCTGTGCCATCTCTTTTCTGTCAACTTCGGTACTTCGATAGCCCAATCCAAAAGAATAAATTGCTGAGGGATATTCAATAGAATCAGCCAACTTTAATTGATTTTAGTTCTTTATCCCAATTCAAAAAACATAGAATTTTTTTGTTCATTTTTTAAATCATAATAGTTTGTGATTGAAAAAATTGCAAAAAATTTTAATTCATTGATATTTTGATAACATATTTCATCTCAGTACATTTACAATTGTCATCAACGAATTCATGAATTGATACATCTCTTTCAATAAACACAACTAAGCTATCATTCATGAATTGATCTCCCTTGTTGGCTCATGGCTAGTGGTTATTATGGGTTGTGCCTTTGAGTCTTGACTCTTGATACTTGGGAATTCGATTGGGTTAAGTCTTCACTTTTGATTCTCGAGCAATTGAGCAAAGACCACTAAACCATGAGCAATTTATAAGAGTTAGACTTTTCTATAAAAGAAAAGTTAAAAGATTCTAAAAAATTTCA
Organism: Hamamelis virginiana; assembly: GCA_017140935.1. Lineage (NCBI taxonomy): Eukaryota > Viridiplantae > Streptophyta > Magnoliopsida > Saxifragales > Hamamelidaceae > Hamamelis > Hamamelis virginiana. Next base: position 5,216 of record JAESVK010033576.1, on the reverse strand, counting down.
CACATCCATTATATGCAATTAGGATTTTTTTTATTTTTTTTTAAGAAATGCGGATTTTTGTTAATAGGTCAAAATTTGTTTAAATTGAGAAGCCTTATGTAAACATCCATTTTTGACCATGAGTATGGCCATGAATTGTGACGACCCAAACCTGTTCTATGACGATATTATGCATTATATCGGAATAGACCAAGAATGAGATGAAACAATTTGAACTATATTAATAAACTCAAAAGAAACCCACAAAGGTGTGTATATGCCGTGTCATACAAACGCCCATAACGATTTGAAGAAAATAAAATAAGCCAACAACCCTGGCTTGTAGGATAAACAAAATAAAACTAAACTATACAATATTTACAAAAGCAAATGCACAACAGATACAGGGATTGTGTAAATAGAATGTACAGACATTCCTCAAAATGTTTAACATGTGCCTCCAAATCCTGTCTCCATGCAGCTAGGTTCAACACGTTCACCTGGGGGATTGCAATTAAGCAGGGGTGAGCTAACAGACGAAGCTCAGTAGGAAAATGTACAACATCGCTAAAACAATTATAAAATATAAACTTAGCACAATCACAATCCACGTTTAATTCACAACATAATGCAATGCAAATTAAAATAACTTTCATGTCCATTCTAAGCTCCTCGAGGTGGTTCAACAACCAATAGGTGAGCAAAGCAGCGCTATAGAAAGATCCAGTCTTAGGTCTTACAACATCTCTTCAGCCTAGACGACCACGATATAGCCCCTTTCGCTTCCACCTAGGCAAGTACTGCTTTTTAAACAATCATTGAAACAAATCATATAACAATCCTTTGATCACATTTCATCACATTGCATCACTTTTCAACTTATTTCTCCATTTTCCATAATTCAAAAGCCAGTACTGCCCCAAAGTCCAGGTTCTATCATGATTGCAAAACTTTAATCAATAATGCATAATTAAACATTAATAACTCTGTGAATCACCTATCAACCACAAATAAAAAGCATTAATAATGAACAGCAACAATTGTGCATAATTAAACATTAATAACTCACTTTATAAAAACAATGGCATTACAACCTTTAAACATACACCAATTATGTCTCACAAGGTTTCTAAGCATGTAAAGATTACTCAAATAGATAACAAATGAAGAAATTTGAGTTAAAATATGAAATATTCAAACTTGGACTGCATTAGTCGACTAGACAGGGGTTTGTTAGTCGACTAGAACTTGTTTGTCGACTAAGTCAATTGTGTTAGTCGACTAGAAGTTGTAGGATGTAAAAATTCCAGAGAGCTGATTTTCGGTTAGTCGACTAGACACCTACCATTAGTCGACTAACGCTCGGTTAGTCGATAGGAACATAATCATTAGTCGACTAATGTACTACTAGCAACCCTGAAACACGATTTAACATCATTAGTCGACTAGGCACTATGTATTAGTCGACTAAGCACCTGCAGAACCGCCATTAACGAGCATCAAGCTTTTCAAAAACTTACCAAATCATTATACATCAATTCCAAACCTTCAAAATCATCAAAACAAGCTTCAAAGACATAAAATTCACAAGAATTTCTCAAAAAAATTGTTTAATTTTCAAAGAGTCATTTCAACCAAATCCAAAAACCCATAAAACCAAGTTTCTTCATTTCAAGCCATATATACAAGCTCAAATCACATCAAAAATCCATTTCCATCAAGAATTCATTCCAAATACATCATTTAAACACAATATTCATAATCAAAACTCATAACCAAGCATCCATACACTTTGAATCCGAAAATTACATAAAGAAAACTTAACACATAAACTTAAACTTGATAGCTCTTAGCTGTTCTAAAATCAAACGGCAATTCCGGCGAGAATTTGATAGCTCTTAGCTGTTCTCTCTCTCTCTCACTCTCAGCTCTGAATTCTCTCTATCTCTCGAAGGTGATAGAAGTTTGTTAAACGGTGGGTGCTTATCCTATTTGAAATGAAATCAGGACACAAATGTCCTTATTTGAATTGTTTAAAACCTTTTGGTAATTTCACAAGACCTTTTATATAAATCAAGTTATTTTTACTTCTAAACACCCACATTTTCAGAAAAACAACCTTCTATAATAATCTACACTTCCCACACATTTCAAATATACAATCACAACAGTTCATTTATCACAATATCAGCTAATAATTAGCACATAAACACATAATTCAACATATAATCATTTGAATTTAACATTTAAGCACATAATTAGCAATTTAAAACTCTAGGTTCTTACATGAATGGTTGCCTATGTTTAGAGATGAAATAGGGTGTCAAAACCCTAAGTTCCCAGTTTTACCTTTATGGGTAATTAGATACAGGTGATTATCGCATGTAGATTTTTAGGTCAGATCGAGTCGGTTCTTTTTGCATTAGGTTTTTAGAGAATCTAGGAACATCCCTGCAAAATTCCATGGCATTCTGAGCCAGGCTTGATAAAAATTAAGGTCTTTTGTGACTTGAAGGGCAATACTGTCATTTGAATCACAAAAGCCCTAAATGACTGTCGATCTTGTCTCGAATAGTCTCGAGGCTTTGGCATAGATATTTAAAGTATGTTTGGTAGCTAAGTTGATCAGTGGCAAGGTCTGTAGAGCCTTCTGGCTCATGATTGGCTCTTAAGGCTCAAAAGGTCATTTTAAGCCTAGATTAGGGTTTCGACCGGAAGCGACTAGGATTCGATATTTTTATCAAACCAAAGCCTTCAAAGACTTCAAAAAATTTTCCTAAAACATTTCAAAACTTGTTTCGAGAAGAAGAAATGATTTCGAAAGCAATCGGTTAACAAATTTCAAAACCCTAATTTGGGCCCGGCAGGCCCTAAACAGCTAATCGGTCGACTTTTCCCTAAAAATTTGACCTTGGTCAATGCATTTTCACTTCAAACACTTATTAAAACATGGAGAATCGAATCACGATCATTTCGGCGCTTGAATCGTCAAATTTGGACTTAAAACGGGTCCGAAAAGCCGAAACCGTGTCAAAACGGGCTGAGATAGGCCCACATAGGGCAAATTTAGGGATGGAGGATCGATGATCGTCCACCTAGGGACGTCCAACCGTCCATGAGGTACGGCTAACCGTCCTAGAGTGGATGGTCAACGATCACTTTATCCAATTTTGCTAATTTTCAATGTTTTTTTCCTGCCAGAACTCTTCCAAGCCTTGCCATGTGTCCAGTTCGGCCATGGAGACTTTGGGATGAGTTTAAACACCTTGGAAGACTGTTTTAGAGCCCTTGGATCATTCCTAAGAGATTTAAACTCAGCCATTGATCAAACTCAGGCCTCCCTATAAATAGAGGGCTCTGAAATCAGTTTTAACAAACAGAATAAGCATTAGAGAGCTAGCTTGGAGAGTAGAGGCTTGAGCAATTGCACAAGCTTCCCCCATAGCACTCTAGTTAAAGTGTTAAAGTCCTTGAGGTCCTTGGAGTCCTTAGAGCTTAAAGAGAAGGCTTGGAGCAAGTGGGTAGGAAGTAAAGAGGTTAGTAGAGTTTATAGTTTATTTAAAGTTTTTTTTTCTCTCTTATTATTCTTCTTCTTCTTATTCTTCTTATTCTTCTATGATCATGCTAGTGTATACATCCATTTTTGACCACGAGTATGGTCATGAGTGGTTGCCTGTGTAATAGGGTGTCAAAACCCTAAGTTCCCAGTTTTACCCTTGTGAGTAGTTAGATAGAGGTCATCATCGCATGTAGGTTTTTAGGTCAGATTGAGTCGGTTCTTTTTGCATTTAGTTTTTAGAGAGTCTAGAAACATCCCTGCAAAATTTCATGGCATTCTGAGCCAGGCTTAATAGAAAATAAGGCCTTTTGTGACTGAAGGGCAGTATTGTCCTTTGAATCACAAAAGCCTTTAATGACTGTCGATCTTATCTCGAATGGTCTCGATGCTTTGGTATAGATATTTAAAGTGTGTTTGGTAGCTAAATTGATCAGTGGCAAGATCTGTGGAGCCTTCTGGCTCATGATTGGCTCTTAAGGCTCAAAAAGCCATTTTAAACCCAGATTAGGGTTTCGACAGGAAGCGACCAGGATTCGATATTTTTATCAAACCAAAGCCTTCAAAGGCTTCAAAACACTTTCCTAAAACATTTTAAAACTTGGTTCAAGAAAAAGAAATGATTTCGAAAGCAATCGATTAGAAGATTTCAAAACCCTAATTTGGGCCCGGCAGGCCCTAAACAGCTAATCGGTCGACTTTTTCCTAAAGCTTTGATCTTGGTCAATGTATTTTCACTTCAAACACTTCTTAAAACATGAAGAATCGAATAAAGATCGTTTCGACGCTTGAATCGTCAAATTTGGACTTAAAACGGGCCCGAAAAGCCGAAAAAAACCGAAACCGGGCCAAAACGGACTGAGATAGGCCCACTAGGCCAAAATTGGCATGGGGGATGGATGACCGTCCATCAAGGGACGGCCAACCGTCCCAAGGTGGATGGTCGTCGATCCTTTTAGCAAATAATTACATATTTCAGAGTTTTTTTCCTGCTAGGACTCTTTCAAGCCCTGCCATGTGTCCAGTTCGGCCATGGGGACTTTGAGATGAGTTCAAACACCTTGGAAGACTGGTTTTGAGCCCTTGGATCACTCCTAAGAGATTTAAACTCAGCTATTGATCAAACTCAGGCCTCCCTATAAATAGAGGGCCCTGAAATCAGTTTTAACACACAGAATAAGCTTTAGAGAGCTAGCTTGGAGAGTAGAGGCTTGAGCAATTGCACAAGCTTCCCCCATAGCACTCTAGCATAAGTTTTAAAGTCCTTGAGGTCCTTGGAGTCCTTGGAGCTTGAGGAGAAGGCTTGGAGCCAGAGGGAATGAGGCAAAGAAAGAGGTTAGTAGCTTATAGTTTAAAGTTTTGTTTTTCTTCTTCTTTTTCTTCTTTAATCATGCTAGGTTAGGTTTTTATTTTCTTAGTATGAATAGGATTTATTTCATTGTTAGTATTCATGCATAGGATATAGTTCATTGTTAGCATGCATAGTTTAGGTTTCATATTTCTTTAGTATGCATGATAGGCTAGTTTATTGTTTCTTTAGGAATTATTTTTATAATATGTATGCATGTTTCTCTTCTTCCATTATTCTTTAGTCATACCATATTAGGATTTGATATTTAGGATTAGGTTCATGCATGTTTAAGTCTTTTAGGTTAGTAATCATGTTAGGTTAGTTTATGCA
>JAESVK010033546.1:0-14434 GCA_017140935.1 Hamamelis virginiana | reverse complement strand
TTTTTTTTTTTTTTTTTTTTTTTTTCATTTTACTTTTTTAGAAATTGACCGTTGGATCACTGTAATTTTTGGTGAACATAAACTCATAAGCAGTTCATCTAATCCAACGGTCAGTTTTTCAAATTATGATTTATATTTTGCCATATAGAAGTCATTTTATGGCAAAGTTGTGTAAGGTGTTATAAAAGAAACCCAAATTATTTAAAACATAAAAACACCCTAAACGCACTCGTTTGGGTTTTGGCGCTTAAGATTTTGGGATTTACTCTTAAAAAAAAAAAAAATTTGAGTTTAGCGCCAATGAGTTGGGTTTCCTCCGCTCTCCCTCTCTCTACAATTCATCATCTCTTCCTTCGTTCTCTCCCCTGCTCCGTCTCTCTTCCTCTTCTTCTCTCCGCCATCAGCCATTGCAATGGCCCTGGTGAAGTGGTGATGCACTGACTCTCCTTCTCTTATTTTCTCCATCTTTAAATCGAGAGTCGTTTGGGTAAAAACTGTTACGCTAACTCCCTTATCTCTCTCCAGCAATGCATTGACTCTCTTCCTCTCTTTCGAGTCTCTTGCTGTCGTTCAAGCCCTTTCGAAAGCAGCTGAGGTTATAGTCTCACTCCGCCAGCACCGATACGTGGTTGAGATGAAGTTCTCTCACAATCTGACTCGCCAGCCACCGTGATATTTAATTACCTTCTGCCGTCAATGTTCATTGGAAAAATCCATTTCTTTCTCAGGTAATTTGTATTAAGTTTGAATATATTGAATAAAGTTTCTGATTTGGATTATTGCTGATGTATGTATTGGTGTTCATGTGTGTATTATGATGAGATGGAGGGGTTGATTTGGGGCTTTTTGTTCAAGAAACATCAACCAAAAATTAACGTTCTTGATGCACATCAACCAAAAATTAGAGCTTTTTCTTGTAGAGTAGTTGTGAAGTTAGGTTGCCCCAAATGGGGATGCTTTAGTTGAGAAAGTGGTTAGATATACTTTTTTTTTTTTTTTTGTTATATTGGCAGTATAGCATTTTGTAGAGAAGCTGTAGAAAGGAGAAGGCAATTGCCATGAGGTATTGATTTTTGCTATTTTTTTTTTTTAACATAATGGAGTTTTTTTTTTTCTGTCAATTCATTCTTTATTTAGGAAACTTAGTAAAGTTGTGTGGCTTAGGCCCTGTTTAATATCCCCTGGAAACTGAAATGCCCTGCTGTGTTTTATTTACAATTTTATCGTCATGAATGAGGCCATTATATAAGATGGCAACTATTCCCAGCAATGATAGTGAAAACTGAAAAGACAGAAATTCAAGAAACCTTAGAACTGATCTTATACAATAATGAAGCCCGTTTTGTATAAAATCTTTGACCTACAAATATATCATCGTAATAGGGATGATATTATACTTTGCACCTATGCAAGGTTGCATAAGGTGTCCTCTATAGGGCTCAAAGTAGAATTGATTTTGAAAAACAACCGTTGGATTAGATGAACTATTAATAAATTTCATATTCGCCAAAAATCACACTGATCCAACGGTTGGTTTCTAAAAGAACGAACTAAGAAAAATAAATTTTAAACAAAAAAGTCAAAGCAATTTTTTGAGACTTTTGGCATGAACCGATGTTTAAGGTTCATGGGTTAATAGTATATGTAACCATGTGACCTTTTGTTTTTTGGTTTGCAGGCTTGAGCGTGTTGACGAATTACTTGGATAATTTGGCCAATAAGGAAAATCTGCAACTTCTAAATCTAACGTAAGTTTTCAGAGAAAGTCATAATTTATTGAGTCCTTATATATAACAGTTATGATGCTACTCCTTCAGATTATATCTCTATGATTATCATTTATCACAGACTATGGCATGGTAAGTCATTTTGTGATTTAAATATTGTAAGTTTGAGTCCTTATATATATCCAAGCATGCCAGAGAAAGTCATAATTTATTCTTCCCTTGCTTAGCGGATGCCATCTATGGTTGGTCTTGTATAAGTTAAAATATTGTTCTTGTACGAAAAAGATATTTCTAGTTAGTGTAATATGAGCATCAAATGCCAACATTTGTCAGGAATATGATATTCTATAGTAAAACTAATATGTCCATATTGTATGTCCCCAAGTCCAACCAACCATTTTAGAGCTGTAACATGCTTCTTGCCGAGCAATTTTACTATGTTATTGTTACCACACTAAAAATCGGTCAACGGTTGTGAAGGCCGAAAATCTTGAAGCAATATTCTTAGAAGGCCGAAATAAGAAAAGACAATATATATATTCGGTCTATGAAATATCGGCCATAAAAAGAATAGGCCAACAAGATATCCTCTATCAAATATGGCCTTGATAACTTTGATACAGCCAATACATGGAAGGCACGTGGCAATATCTTATGAGAAGCTCAAATGCATGTTGATATCTGATGAGAAACGTGGCAACGTGGCAACATCTGGCTGGGAGTTCGAAGGCACGTTCATATATGAAGACCAGATCAAAGATATTGAAGATACATGATCTCAACTAATCCCATAAAATATGGAACGGCTATAACTTTTAGCCAACCGGGATTTGACACATGGAATTAGTTACAAACACATTCGACCTCTATAAAAGCTGAAAGGGACAAGGAAACAAGGGATCCACGATCAAAATCAAGCATCAGCTTTTAATCTTTTAGTCTTGTTTTTAGCTTTCCTAGTTGCTTTCCATTTTCTTAGGAGTAATATATTGTAATCAAAGAATCCAAACTCTGGTTTGGTCAGGGATCCGTCTCTGTTCATTTTATTGGAAGCTCTTTCTGGAACAAATTGTACTCAGCCAACACATGGTACGTATTTGTTTATTTTGAGTTTATTACATTCCAATTTCATTTGTTTTATATTTAACATTGCAAAAGTCCTTGAGGCTTCAAGGCAAGGAGAACCTACACTCATCTGATAGTTTGTAGTTGGCACGCCCGCACTTCACACACATCTCTCTAGAGAACCGGTTTGAAGCCAACATTTTTGGCACGCCCGGTGGGACCCTGAGTGTTAAAATAATCTGTTTCTATGGCTCCTAAGAAAGATAACATGAGAGATAAAGCCAAGGAGAGTGTAGAGGCATCTGACTCACCTGATGATACCGCCTCAAGTACTCAAGCAAGACTTGAGGAATTTAGAGAAACCCAAGAACAGGCTATGGCTAATAATGTTTTAGCCACATGCAGGATGCATTTTGATGAGAAAATGCATGAGCAAAGCCAAGCAATGATGTCCCAAATGGCCCACATTTTAAAGGCTTTCACAGAGTCTAACCAAATGGTGGCCAGTGGTTTGAAATCGAATATGGACAGAGTAATGGATTTTATGACCGAAAAACTCGGTCCTGCAATGAATCAAGACTCGGCCTCAAGTGTTAGAAACAGAGGCCGTAATACAGACCTGGCAGACAATCAGAATTTGCAGTACGGCCAAGTTAAAATACAACAAAGGCCGAACACAAATTTTGAACCAGTAAGTCAAATGGGCAATATCAACCAAAACCAAATGTTCAATACCCCCATACACACGACTTACAATAATCCTGTGTATAGGCCACATATTGGCCCAAGTGGAACGAAGGAAGTTCCTATGAATTATGCACCGAATAACATTACAAGTTCCCCAATACCTGGGGGGCAACAGACGTTTGGCCAAACCCAAGCAACGAATACTGGGGGGCAACCGAATTTCAGTTCCCCAGTCCAAAATGTCCCGATGGGGCCTATAGAGAATAGTGGGCAATACACACAGGCATACCCCCAAGTCCAAACTCCACACAATCCCATGCCTATACCCCATGTTCATCAAGTGTACGGCCAACAAAATATGGCCGAATATCCCTTAGGAAATCAGCTAGGTGGAAATATGTTTGAACCAGTTCATCCAAATCGGCCTTACCTTAACAGGGATGAGGTCACCGAAATAATTAGAGAACAAATGGGTGGTCTATGTAGTCCTAATGTCAGGACCGCGTATTGCAAACCATATCCGGATTATATCGACCAACTATACGAGTTCCCGAGACAGTACAAAGTTCCAGACTTCTCATTATTTTCGGGAGATAACAAACAATCCACCTACGAACATGTTGGCCGATTCACTACCCAATGTGGGATAGCTGCGGCCAATAGCTTCCTCAAACTAAGGCTATTTTCTAATTCCTTGACTGGTTCGGCCTTTGATTGGTATGTAAACTTGCCACCAGGGTCAATAACAACTTGGCAGGAATTGGAACGTATATTCCATCTTAGGTTCTATAGAGCAGAGGCCGAAGTTACGGTCGGAGATTTGGCTCGCATGTATCAAGAGCCAGGAGAGAAAATAGAGATATTTATCTCTAGATTCCGTACTGCAGAGAATAAATGTAGGACCACCCTATCACAATCTGATTGTGTAAAAATGGTAATGGGTGGCCTTAATATTGAGAATAGAAAAAGATTTGTGGGTCAAGAATTCATCGACCTAGGACACCTCTTATCATCAGTTTCTAGATATGAAAAGATTCTTGAAGAAGAAAACCAGAGGAAGGTATCCTCTAGAGGGACCTACTATAGGAACCAAAACAGAGATACTGGGTACCTTGAGGTCACCTATGATGACGAGGAAGACCAGGAAAATGAAGTCGCCTTGGCCGAGTTAGCTCTAACAAGGCCATATTCATGCAAAGCCCTAGTACGGGCTAAATCAGATGTTACGGAATCAAAATCAAACGGTCAAAAGAGGCCGAATAGCAGTAATTATAAAGAGAAAAAATATGATTTTGACGTGACAAAAACAGAACAGATCTTTGACTTTCTACTCAAAGATCGACAGATAAAGTTACCTGAAAACCATGTCATACCATCAAGAGATGAGATAAAAAATAAAAAATATTGTAAATGGCATGACTTATGGTCGCATAATACAAACAATTGCATCGTTCTGAGAGATGCAATCCAAAAATCAATCGGTGAACAAAAGTTGAAGTTCAGTGAAACCGATAAAAATGTGAATGCAATTGACGAGGATGATCCTTTCCCTCCAGAGTTTTCTATTAACATGCTGTATACGCAGGAGTCAAAAAAGCAAGTGGCCGCCCCACCAACACCAGACGCGGCTAAAGAAAAAGGGAAAGGAAAAATCACCTCGGACAATAGCGTGGAGGCCGAATCTCATAAGCAACCGGCCATGAGGAAACTCAACATCACGAGGAAGGAGCCGAATCCGGTAGATTATGCTTTTACAGGTACCTATCACAAATATAGGAAATGGTCGAAACAATCACTCCAGCAATATAGCCTAATCAATGGATATCCAGTCCATTGTGGAAGATGCTTCATGGAGTTAGCTAGGCCAAAGCAGCAATCGCATTTCGCCAATGCTACACATGTGGTCGAACGAACTATCATTGAAAACAAACGCCGTCGGCCATTAATGGGAGATTACAAGCCGGATTTTGAGTTCCAAGCCCAGGACCATAAAGGCAAAATTGGGTCCAGAGAGGTCAAGAGGGCCTTCAGCCCCCGAGGAATGAGTTTTAAAGTATCTCTGAAAAATGACTTGCTACTTGAGGATGCCGGATCAAGCAATACCGGCGACAAAAAAGGAACATCATCAGGAAGCAAGACCGACAAGTCTCCACCCGAAAAGAAGGTTCACTCCAAAGAGAAGCTGCCATCCCCAAAAAATAAGGCTGAAAAACCCCCTCAGGCCTGGATGGCCAAAGGAAATAGAGAAAAGCCACCATCCCCTGGGGCGAAAATGGAAATATCTCCTCGACCTAGAATGGTCAAACCTCCACAGACACAGCCTAACAACAAATGGTTGCAAGTTAGACATCCTAAGTTCCCTCAGTACAGGGAGACCGAATTAACCAAAACCCAATTGAGGCGTGCACAGAGGAGATTTGCAGAACAGAGAAAGCAAATTCTAGCACGAACAGGAGGTATCAGAATTGGCCAGAACAAGTGGGTTCGGGCTGATAACAACAAAGGGGGCAAGGTAGAACCTGGTGGTCGAAAAGAAGAAAAAGACAATCAGAGGCAACCTGGAGAACATTTCTTCCAATTCGGGACATTGCCAATTGAGACTCAGGTAAATATGGTCTTCACTCTCCCTCATGAATTTCAAGCAAAACAAGACCAACCAAAATATCTAGAAGATGATATAGATGTTAAAATAGATGGCCGATTAACCATTTGTTTATCTTCAAATGATAGTCGGCCAGAATCTTTGGTCGAACAACAATTAGGTATGACTTGCGGTGGGATCTGTTTCCCAAAACCGGCAAGTAATATGACTAAACATCTTCGACCACTGTATATAAAAGCTAATTTCAACGGAAAACCAATTTCTAAAGTCCTGATTGATAATGGGGCTTCAGTCAATATTTTACCAACTTCCGTGTTCAAGAGATTAGGGAAAACAAAGGCCGATCTTCTACCGGCCGAAATTTCGCTTGCTAGTTTTACTGGTAGCCCAGTACAGCCATTAGGAATAACTCCTATAGAAGTAGCAGTTGGCAGTACATCTAGATTAACAGCATTCTTCGTAATGGACTCAGAGGCCAACTATAATGCTTTGCTGGGAAGGGATTGGATACATGCTAATATGTGTGTCCCCTCTTCTTTGCATCAAATGTTAATCATGTGGAAGGATTGTAAGGCCGAATTAATTGAAGCGGACAATAATCCTTTCCCGATTCCAACTAATGTTGTTGAGTCAAAATTATATAATTTTGGAGCTATGCCACTACAATTCTCCGGTGCAGATAAATATGGCCGACCGACCAAGGTCGCTACATCCTCTCTGGACGTAGATAGCCTAAATTAATTTTCCCAAAGTTATTCATGGATCAGACGACAAAAGAAAAATGCAAAGAAACTTTGGCTCGGATTACAGCGTACTTGATCGAATCTGAAGCCACCAGAAATATGTCAGCTAGTTTAGCTGACTGCGTCGATGAAAACATCAATGAAATTACATGGCAAGATTTAAATCTTGAGCCAAGAAGACTTAATGACGAAGCGGCCGAAGTTAAAGATCCATTACAAGAAGTTTCTCTAGGAGAAAATAGGCCGATATATGTTAATCAAAGCCTGCCAGAAAAAGATAAAATCCTATTGATTGACTTATTAAAAGAATATAGAGATTGCTTTGCTTGGGATTACGATGAGATGCCAGGCCTTGACCGATCTCTAGTCGAGCATAAACTACCAATCAAAAAAGGATTTAGGCCATATAAACAACCACCAAGAAGAATGGCCCCACAAATCCATTCAAAGGTCAAGGAGGAAATTGATAGATTACTCAAGGCCAAATTTATACGGCCTGCCCAATATGCGGACTGGATATCGAATATAGTCCCAGTAATAAAGAAAAATGGGAAACTTAGGGTATGCATTGATTTCAGAGACCTTAATAAAGCCTCTCCCAAAGACGAGTACCCTATGCCAGTAGTCGATATGCTGGTTGATTCGGTCACAGGATATCAAATGTTGTCCTTTATGGACGGCCATTCCGGTTATAATCAAATCTTTATAGCCGAAGAAGATATATCCAAGACCGCCTTTAGGTGTCCTGGTAATATTGGTACTTTTGAATGGGTAGTCATGCCTTTTGGACTAATTAACGCTGGGTCGACCTATCAAAAAGCAATGGATGTTATTTTCCATGAATTCATTGGAGAATTCATGGAGGTTTACGTGGATGATGTAGTGGTCAAATCGACCAATATTGAAACACATCTCTTGAATCTTAAAAGGTCTTTTGAAAAGATGAGAAAACACAAATTGAAGATGAATCCTTTAAAATGTGCATTCGGCGTGTCGGCCGGTAATTTTTTAGGATTTCTAGTCCACCAAAAAGGTATTGAGGTCGATATCAATAAAACCAAGGCCATTCAAAATGCTAATGCTCCATCTAATAAGAAAGAGTTACAAAGATTCCTCGGCCAAATTAATTTCTTGCGCCGTTTTATTTCTAATTGTGCAGGCAAAACCAGAGCATTCTCACCCCTGTTAAAGATTCGGTCAGAGGATGATTTCGTGTGGGAAAAACATCACCAGGAAGCCTTCGAAAAGATAAAGGAATATCTATGCAAACCACCTGTCTTAATGCCGCCAATAAAAGGGAAGCCGCTCAAATTATACATATCGGCCTCGGAAAGCTCATTGGGTGCTATGTTGGCCCAGGACAAAGAAAACGGCTTCGAACAAGCCGTATTTTATTTAAGTAAATCTTTGAACAATTTAGAAATAAGATACAATGCGGTTGAGAAGCTATGCTTCTCTTTATATTTTGCTTGTATTAAATTAAGGTATTATATGATTCCTTTCGAAGTCTATATTATCTCTCAGACCGATGTTATTAAATACATGCTTAATAGACCGATTGTGAGAGGAAGAATCGCCAAATGGACTTTAGTGTTGATTGAATTCAGACTAATATATGTCCCTCAAAAGGCAATAAAAGGCCAGGCGTTGGCCGATTTCTTAGCTGATCATCCTAATATCGATCTTGAGCCAGAAATATTTCCATGTATTGAGATTGGTAATATTGGTTTGGCACCTTGGACCCTGACTTTTGATGGTTCAAGAACGGAGGAAAGTGCTGGAGCAGGAATAATTATCATTTCGCCTACAAAAAAGGTAACTTGTTTTTCCCTTAAATTGGATTTCGAATGCTCAAATAATCAGGCTGAATATGAAGCATTAATTATAGGCCTCGAGATTTTACTTGATTTAGGGGTAGTGGCTGTAAAAATTAAAGGGGACTCCCAACTTGTTATTAAACAACTAACAGGGGAATATAAATGTTTAAGTGAGTCCCTAATCAAGTATTATTACAAAGCCAAAGATCTAATTGACCGATTTATAGAGGTTGAAATGCAATTTATTCCAAGAAGTGAAAATAACGAGGCCAATGAAATGGCCCAAATAGCCTCAGGTTTCAAAATTCCATTAGGAATATTCAAAAAGATGGTCACCATTGAAAAAAGAGTTGAATCTTCAATTCTATTTTTAGTCGACCACGGAATAATGAATTTAGATATTACTCAAAATGATTGGAGATTTCCTATCGTTGAGTATTTAAAAGATCCGACCAAAGAGACTGACATCAAAATTAAAAGGCTTTCGTTGAATTTTGTTTTGTTAAATGACGAATTGTATAAAAGGAGCCCTGACGGCCTATTACTACTCTGCATATCACAAGAAAAAGCAATGCAGGTTATGGCCGAAGTTCATGAAGGAATATGCGGCGCACACCAAGCCGGCATAAAAATGAGATGGCTTATAAGACGATACGGTTATTTTTGGCCGAATTCATTTAATGAATGCATAAAATATGCTAAAGGATGTCAAGCTTGTCAAAGGTATGGCCCAATTCAACATGTGCCTGCTGTTCCACTACATCCTATTGTAAAACCTTGGCCATTTAGAGGATGGGCCGTTGATATAATCGGCAAAATTTTCCCACTATCCTCTAAAAGACATGCATTCATTTTAGTTGCCACTGATTATTTTACAAAATGGGTTGAGGCTATTCCCCTAAAAACGGTCACACAGACCGAAATAATAAAATGTCTCAAAGAAAACATCATCCACAGATTTGGGCTTCCGCAAACAATTACGGCCGATCAAGGATCAGTTTTTACTGGTAGTGAGGTAATGGCTTTTGCAAAAGAATATGGTTTTGAAATAATTCATTCAACACCTTATTATGCTCAAGCCAATGGACAGGCCGAATCAACCAACAAAATTCTGAAACTCAATATTGAAAAAATGGTAGAAAATAACCCAAGGGTGTGGCATGAGTTCTTGTCTGAAGCATTATGGGCATATAGGAATTCTAAAAGAGAAAGTACAGGAGTAACTCCTTTCGAGTTGACTTATGGTCATGATGCCGTTTTACCTATGGAAATAACAGTTCGGTCAATGAGAGTGGCGCAACAAAATGGTTTATCAAATCAAGATTATTCAGATGCCATGTTGGCCGAACTTGAAGACATTCATGAAATTAGGCTTATGGCACTTGATCATTTAAAAGCACAAAAAGATAAGGTCGCTAGAACTTATAATAAGAAGGTTCGACCTAAGACGTTTGTTGAAAATGATCTAGTCTGGAAAGTTATTTTACCAGTCGGTACCAAGAATAATGAATTTGGAAAATGGTCCCCAAATTGGGAAGGACCTTTTAAGATTTATAAAGTATTAAAAGGCGGAGCCTATCGCTTGCAGGATATGGATTCAAACATTCATAATCGGCCAATTAATGGCCGTTATCTTAAGAAGTATCATCCTACTATGTGGGAACAGTGTTACAGAGATATATGAACAATAGGCATATTAACAAAGAACGGCTAAGAGGCCGAAATAACAAAAGAGAGGAACATAATATAATAGCGAGTCATCTTTTGACCGCAAAAGATTAAAAAATCAAAAGTAATTGTATTATCAAAAGTAACTGGAATACAATAAGGCCAAATGACCAAAAATTATTGTCATAATCCAAAAGGCTCAACGGCCAGATAAAATTGTTCAGAAAAATAAAACTAAGACGGGGGTACAACAGGCTCAAGGGCCAAAGGATTGCTTTCTATTTCGGCCTCTTCAACGACAACTTGGGATTGAGAAGCTTCAAGGCCGACCAATGGAGGATCTGCTGGTAAAGGTACACTCAGAGAAAACTTCAAGGAGTCCGTTGCTTTTACCCAGTCAGCCATAGCAGAGGCCGATCTATTAGAAGCTAACTTCACTTGGATCCTTGTTTTTTCCATTTGAGTACTGTGAGCTTTAAGTGATCTTGATAATTCTTCAGCAGTCCTGGCCGTATTGATCATATCTTCATTAGCTTTTGCCTTCACCTCTTCAGCCTTCTCAATCCCTCGCTGCAAGTCATAGAGTTCCCTCTTCAAATTCTCTATTCGGTCAGCTATGGCAGAAATAGTCCTCCCGCTCTCCTGGATCATTAGTTGGAAGCTCTCCATGTTCTTCAAATGTACCCTAGCCTCGGCCTTCATATCTTCACCCCTTTGAAGATTCTTTTCCCCTTCTTCGATCTCCTTACAGGCTTGTTCATAACTCACGAATATATTCGCAAGAGAAGACACAAAGGCCTGAAGGTTTGCACTTAAGCCTGGGGTAAGATCAGGAGAGGATAGCAGAACATCAGCAGAAGACCTTATTCGGTCTGACTCCTTGCATGCATCAGAAAGAGCCATGGTCGAAACGGCCATCAGATAGCTCTTTGCTTCAGAAACGTCAGTCTGCTTCGGAGTTGGAGGCTTCACAGGTTCTGCAGATTCACCCAAAAACGATCGCAGCCAAGCCAATGTGTCACTAGGGTCGACCAAGGTAGGCCGACTTTGACTAGGACCTGAAGGAGGTGTGTTCAGTGTGGCTGACGACCGGATTGGGGAAGGATAAATAGCAGGAAGAGGGGAGTCTATAGCAGCCTGAGTACCCGAATCGGCCTGAGATGACCGTCTGAGTAGTTGGGAAGAGGGTTCACTCGTTGGCATGCGAGTTGTGTCTGTCTGGGACCCAGAAGGGGTAGGCTGACTCTGTTGGACTAAGGATTGAAAAAGGGAATCCATGTCCTGTCGGCCTTTAGACTGTTTCGCCACCTTGGCCACCTTGGCCACTGGAGCTTTGACTGTGGCCTTGCTTGGTGCCTTCCTTTTAGGTTGGCGAGGGGGAGGAGGATTAGCATCAACCGGCGCATCTTCTTCTTCTGAAGAAAGAATTGGCTCGAGAGGTGCCAGTGGCCGTTCTTGAACCTCAGCATATCGGCCAGCTGTAAGAAATAAGAATTCAGAATCAGTCAGATCGAAAATAAAACCCACAAATGGTAAAAACTTACCCACTCTAAATCGAACATCAAGTGGCATATACACGGAACGATCCTTCCACATTCGGACTTCTTGCCAGTTTGCGAAGTGACCACTCCACGTAACACCATCAGATGTTGATTCAGGTGGTCGATTTATGGGATCAATAGGTACAAAATCGGCTATACTTAGTGAAGTGGAAGGCATATTCGGTCTATGGTTTTCCAAAAAAGAATTAAAACGGTCATGAAAGGCATCCCAATTTATTCGTCTTTTAAACCGATGTTTTTCAAAAAATAAATCTTTTTGTAAACTTTTCTTTCTTAAAATTACATCTTGCATTTCATCAAGAATTTGACTAAATCTAGATTGTACCCATTTGATCCCATAAAATTTCTCAAAAGCCAAGACCGATTGATAATCTTCATACTGGTCAAGAGGAATACCTTTTTTCTTCTTCTGTTTCTTGTCTCCTGCAGACTGAAGAGAAGATGAATGGTCAGTGCTGCTAGATTCACTATCAGATGTACAGTTAAGAAGGAATCTATCAACAGACTCATTCGACCGGTACGGCCTCAGATACTCAGACCAAAAATGATCAAATTCTGCAGTGGCATCTTCATTAATGGGAAATGGAGGAACTGATGCAGGCCGAATTATTGAATAAATTCGGTCCACCCCCTCCACATCAGCTTCCTTTACAAGTGATGGCCTCTCCAAAGAACCACAGTTGACTGAAAAGGTTATTGGGAAGGGAATGGATTGTATCAAGCCAAATTGGCGAGCTACATAGTGAGGATTATAAGTTTCTACCCCACAGCGGTTATTAGCAGACTTCTCAATAATGACTCTATGATGAATGTCCCTAGCAGTCAAAACGCTACTCCAAAAATTTAGTAAAGGAACAGGCCGAAGTGAAAAATCAATGGCTTGGATTACCCACAAAGGGAGAAATTTAGGATTGTCATAGATGAAAAAACGGGATCGGTCTTTATCAAAGAAGAAAAATTTGAAACAAGAAGAAAAAGAAGGAAGTATGCCTGTATGATGAATGAATTGATGACCGAGAGAAGGCACACTAGGCCGAAAGGAAAAAGTTGGACTTATTGAAGGAAAATAGGCATAAAGCCAGATCTGAAGCATCCATAAAGGGCCACCCCAGGTTTTAAAGTCAGAAGTCAAAAGATGATAAATCCCACGATAAAGACTAGACAAAACGAGAGGGCCTAGGGAAACCTTATGACCATGGCTAAGAAAATAGGCCAATTTCAAATCGGCCTTCACTACTTGAAAGGCCGCAGTACAAAACAAATATTTACTTATCCAAAACAACAAAAAGGCAATATACTCGGTCTGAGATATATCACCTGTTTTTGGATTAAATTTGGAAATAAAATTTCTGTAAGATGAGTGTTTTCGGTCAAAAATTGGGAAGGAACTATCATCCTCAGGGAAGGAGGTACTGGCATTCACGTAACCCCCATGAGGACGAAGACCGAATAAAGCGGCCAAGTCCAATAATGTTGGGGTCATCATGCCTTTATTAAAATGAAAACTGTTGGTTGAAACAGACCAAAAACAGAGGGAAGAAAGAAGAAGAGGTCGATTTAAAGTAATGGGAGACCTAGAAAAATATATAACCTCATACAAACCAGAGGTTTTCCATTCATCGGCCTTGACCGCAGCAATACGGTCGAACCACTCATTCCAACCAGGAACAGTGGTTGGCCAACACCTAATGGTACCTTCTAGAGCAGAAAATATTCTAGAATCAGGATTTTCAAAAACAAAGGTTTCGTCATGGTGTTTTGGAAAAATAGACTCAACAGAAGAAATAGCAGAAGAATCAATGAAACGCGGACCTAAAGTATAGGAATTATCTAAAGGAGATAATACCTGAGTCGCGACAACGCTAGGGGTAACCTCTTGGAACTGCTGGAGACGGGATTGGCCAGAAAACTCTTCACCTCCGGTTGCCATTACAGAAATCTCAAGAAGTCTTGATAAAACGAAATAATGGCGGAGAACTCCCGAAATATCCCAAACAAACGGCGAAAAGGTAATGAAACTCGTAAAAGAGAAAGAAGGAATGGGATCTTTACTGAGGAAGCGACGGTAGAAGCTCAAGATTTGCCGTATGGAGTTCGTCGGAAAAACCAGAGAGGAAGAGAGCACTCAGAGCAGTTGGAGAGAAAAAGTAAAGAATGAGAAGGGTTTTGGAGGTTTTAAAAGAAACCTTTGAAGATAATCATTAGAACCCATTTTTTCGCGCCTAAGAGACGTGAAAAGACGTGACTGATGATGTCACCTCTGGCAGAGCCGTACAACCAAACGGCAGAGCCGTATCAATTTACTGTAAGGCGGTTTCAAAACGACGGCTCATTTAATGCCACATATCCCATGCGCCATAACTAGTTTGACGTTTGGTAGTAAGTTATCTACACAGGTTTATTATGATAGGCCGAAAACATTTTGGATCGGTCAAAAATGATGAAAGACCGATTTTCATACTGATATATTCCATAATTCATTTTAATTATGAAATATGGGGGGCAAATGTTACCACACTAAAAATCGGTCAACGGTTGTGAAGGCCGAAAATCTTGAAGCAAT
>JAESVK010033532.1:0-16557 GCA_017140935.1 Hamamelis virginiana | reverse complement strand
TTATTTTGGAAAAGGTTGGGAATAATAAGTCTATTTTTCAAAACCACAAAGGGTATTGTATTTTGTAATCCTTAAAATTTGAATAAGGAGTAGCCCTAATTCTACTCTACATGCAATTTGCATCGTGTATATATATATATGATTAATTAATTACCATATGTTCCAGAGCCTATGTTCATCATGCCCGTTGCACCCAGCAAGACCTACCTTCTTCGGATAATAAATGCAGTGATGAATGAGCAAATGTTCTTCTCAATTGCAAAACACCGTCTCACTGTTGTTGGAATTGATGGGGCGTACGTCGAACACATAACAAAGGATTACATAGTCATTGGCGCTGGCAACACCATAGACGTGCTGGTGAACACCACCGCCAATTTGAGCGGCGCTAACTATTACATGGCTGCCAGGCAATACACAAATGGAAAGACTGTCAGCACCGCCACCACTGCTGCCATTTTGCAGTACACCACTAGTGCATCAGCTCAGCGATTCTTCCCGGATGATACCCTTCCTGATGTTAATGATTCTAATAAGGCAGAAGCCTTCTTGAATCAGATTAAGAGCTATAAAGAGCAAGATGTCCCATCAAGGACGACTGGTACTTTTAAACGATACTTTACAAATGTTTCTGTGTACCCTGGAAATTACTTCACTGCAACCATAAGCGACTTTGGTTTCAAGTTACCTGCTGATGTTGATTTACTCAAAACCTCTGCCGGGTATTTCATTCATCTTTCTCTCTCTAATATTGAGATATATATTACTCTCTCAGTCCTACTTTATGTGCATATATTGACTAAACACATAATTTAAAAAATGCATTGATTGCTTTGACTTTATTATATTCCTAAGTTTGTATTCCAATTTTATCCTTCTAAAATAAAGAATTACCCTCCAAATTGTTTGATAAGGGGGTATAATGAAAAATTCATTCTAATTTTTAATTTAAAAAATCAAAATAATCACATATTTTGGGACATCCTAAAATGAAAAGGTGATCATATAAATTGGGACGGAGGGAGTGTACATATAAGATATACACAAGTGACATGTTAATTGAGATATATAGAGTCCTGATCTAGTAAACATATGTTGACTTTTGCAAAAATTAGCATGAAACTCATAGAAAATTATGAGATGTATATTTTGAAAAACCAACGTTTGGATTAATTTGCCCTAAACTACTGCACCTATATATCTATCCCCATAAAGAGGTTTAGGAGTACCGCTTTCAAATTTTCAGTCGTCAAATCTTCTTCCGTTTTTGCCCTTAGAGAAGGTGCGCTGGTTTAAGTTGGCAGTGGTGTTTTGGTCATCTAATTCTATTTCTATTTCTATTTCTATTCTCTTAGAAAAGGCTTGCACGTGCCCCAACTAGTATATTATATATGTGCATTGGCCGGGACATGCATGCTATTAGCCTATATTAGTAATTAAGTTTTTTTCTTAAATGTCACCAATTTTTTACTGAAATATTTTTTAATAATATTTTTTTTAAAATTCACTGTTGTATCATTGTGCTTTTTGGCGAACTTAAATTTTATAAGCAGTTCATGTAATATTCCAAAAGTCGATTTTTCAAACTTTATCCTACAATGGACTTTACACAGCTCACCTTATATCTTACGCAAAATTGTGTAAAGTGCATCTTAAAATAACATATGTATGCTTTTTATATTATGTACTTAAAATAAGTATTTAGTAATTTGATTTAAATGGGGGCTACAATTATAACAGATGCATATCTAGCGGGGAAGGATGTGATAAAATTGAAGCATTTCCTACGGCACCGAGCACTAATTTCAGTACACCTTTAAGCTCCAAGACGGCGGCGATAGTGGTGGAGCACAATGATGTGGTGGAGTTAGTGTTGCAAGGGGCTAAATCAGGGGCGGAGGATCATCCATTTCATGTGCATGGTCATAGCTTTTATTTACTTGCCAGTAAATACAATAGCACTTTCAACGAGACTGCTCATGAACATTTATATAATCTCACCCATCCACCCCTCCTTAATACCGTTGCAGTTCCTAAACTAGGATGGGCTGTCATCAGATTCAAAGCAAACAATCCTGGTATGTCACTCAATTTAATTCATTTCATTGATTATATAATCTTTCAATATATAGCATGCACATATATAAGGTAAGGATTAAATTTAATTTATTTCAAGATCCATATAAGTTATCAGGAATAGAATAGAACCTACTTGTGTGTATGTATATATATGGATTAGGTTCTGCAGGTGATGCACAATTTTGATATATGGTTTGTAAAATTTAATACGTGACAAATATTTTAAGAAACCCTCCGATGCATGCATGGGATGTTTCACTTATATATATATATATGTCAAAAGTCACATTGTTCAAACAATTGATTTTTAAAAATAAGTAATATTTTGAGAGAGATTATGAAAAATTGTCACAATCGGTATTTTGAAAATTCAGCTATTTTATAAATATGATTTTTAACATGCATGATCTACATATATAATTAAGCACAACCTTTTGGGTTCTCACAGTCCCGTACTTGTCTCACATTAAATATTACAAATTATGTATTAAAAATATATATGCATCATCGGAATTGTTATATATATATATATATACAGGAGTGCTAATATCAGGTGCACCTGATTCTTCTTGCATCAGATGCCCTCTTGTACAGTCACTTGTAGTGCAAATTTTAGAAAACTGACCGTTGGATTAGATACTCCTATCATGTATGTTATGTCTGCCAAAAATCACAATGATCTAACGGTTGGTTTTTGAAAAATGTAACTTTGAAAAACTATGACATTTTTGTTCATTAAAATGTTATCATTTTTTCACAGTCAGTTTTCTCAGAAACCAACCATTGGATCACTGTGATTTTTGGCAAGCATGACATACATGATTAGAGTATCTAATCCAACGGTCAGTTTTCTAAAATTTGCACCGCAAGTGGCTGAACAAGAGGGCACCTGATACAAGATGCATCAGGTGCACCTGATACAAGATGCATCAGGTGCACCTGATATTAGCACTCCTGTAAACCTCGTCTGTAACTAGTGTGTAAGACGGGCAGCAGAGTGTGAGTAAGTCCCGCTGCGAAAGCAGACCATAGGTTGAATTAGAGGACTTAGGATAGATACGCCGGCTGAGGCAATCCTAGGGTAACAGACAGACATGAGTTTTCTCTCACGAACTCTGTCGATGGCATCATCGTCATCCCGAAAGGGAAAGGAAACTGAAACAGTAAATAAACAGGAGTCAAATTTTAATATGGATAATATAAACTTTGATAACTGGAAGATTCCTAAGGTTCCTAGTAAAGATATTTACCATCGGGGAACTTTTGAGTTCTTTTCCGATCTAAATATCCAAACTCAGGAAAAATCCTTTGAACTTAACAATGAATTCGAAACTATTCAATTGTTTGATGCAGAGTCTATCGCTCGACATCGACAAGAAAACTTTAACTTCCTGCATATAGGTCTGGTGCAGGTTGCAGTCAAACCTCTACTTAGAGAAGGTCTCAACATGACCGTTCTTATGGCATTAAGAGACTGCCGACTGCTAAACTTTGAAAAATCTATGTTAGGAGGAATTGAAGCAGGCCTACATGATGGTCCTGTTTATTTCAATTGTTTTCCTAACTTCAGTGTAAGTCTCAGAGATGCAAATATCTTGCATACCCTTACTTTGAACTTACAAGTTCATAACACTGAGACTATGGCTGGAACTCATTCTATAATTGTCTTGTCTAGGATTAGGTATAAAGTTTTTACAACTTTCCTTGATCCTAAGGCTAAAACTTTATCCAAACATGGAGAAACCCTTCTCCTACAAACAAATGTTAGAAAACATGGTGAGCTTATAACTCCCAAGAAGATACTATGGAATGAGCTGACCTTTCCAGATGAATGGAGGCTCAACAAAGTACTTCCTCCACCTAAAGAACAAGAAACCTCATCTTCTAGGATAAGAAGAATGGTAGAATACAGTGATGGGAGTGTAGGGATTAGCTTTAATAGAAGAAGGAATTCCTTCAGACTTCCACCCACTGATAATAAGGTTCCTTTAGAAGATGCTAGATCCTCTACTTCTTCTATTCCAGTCAGGATATTCGAACAAAGGATTCCAGATCTCTCTGGAGTAAGAAGTTCAGATATTCCTCAACCTTACTATACTACCACTCCTTCGGAGGATAAAAATGAGGAAACTGAAAGTGAAAATATGTCTCCAACATTTTCACAAGTTCAGGATCCACAACTTTATGTTCTAGAAAAAGATTTTGAAATTAACAAAACTCTCTTAAATGAAGATTTCATGAGTAAAGAAAATAGACCACTTAGAAAAGCGTATTTTAAAAATTATAACAAAGCTGAGACAGAACTTCTAAGAGATCTTTATTATAACTATATGAATGTTCATAAATGTCAAATGGCCTTCTTTAAATGGCTTGAGATTTATGAAAGCAAAAAGGAATTAAATGTTCTATCTAAAACCACTAAATCTTGGCAGGTATCTCCAAATACTACTAGGGAGTCTATCCATCCTCCTATGGAGCAATTTGAGATTCCTATAAGAGGAGATGTTGCTAGAGCTTCTCCTTTTAAGAAAGATAATAATAAAATTAATGAACAGATTAATTTCACCAACCAGTATCTCGAAACTATAGGTAATCAATTGTCTCGTGTGGAGAACCTGGTTCAGAAAAAGGATCATCTTCCTAAAAAGGCAGATGAAACTCCTCTGTTCAGGCCTCATGAAATTCCTAAGAAAAATAATAAGGAATTATCTAGAGATATTTTTGAAGTGATCGATAGAAAACTTAAAAGTATTAAAGAAACTATTGGGAGTACAGTTGTCCCTGATACTCCAGCTCAAGCTTCTAGGCCAACTACTTCTAAGACTATTGCAGTTTTAGATAAAGTTGAAACAGATTCTGATCAGGAAGGACTTCTTCCAGAAGAGAATCAACTAGAAGTAAATAAAATTTATAATCATGCTCAACCTTTAAGAAGTTTCTATCCAAGGATGACTTTTCCTGATATGGCTATGGAAGAAAGGGGATCTTTCCACCAAGCCGCCTATCAAGGGGGAATTATCTATGAATGGAACATTGATAATAAAACTGAGTATCACATCATAAATACTCTCCAAGAAATGACAATGGTTTGCACAGCTTATAAAACCAAAAATCCTGACACCACTGATCATACTATTGCCCAAGCTTTAGTATCAGGATTTACTGGTCAATTAAAAAGCTGGTGGGATCATTATCTCACTCAAACCAAAAGAGATACAATTTTAATGGCTATTAAAACTGATAGACTGGGAATCGCCATAAAAAATGAAGATGGAGAAGATATTCAGGATGCTGTTGCAACCTTAATTTTCGCCATAACTAAACATTTTATTGGAGATCCTTCCAAACTTAAAGATAAAGATTCGGACCTTTTAACTAACCTAAAATGCCCCAAACTTGAAGATTTTAGATGGTATAAAGATATCTTCCTCACTAAGGTCATGATGAGAGAAGATTGTAGTCAAATGTTCTGGAAAGAAAAGTTTCTTGCTGGCCTTCCAACTCATTTTGGAGACAAAGTCAGAACTAAACTAAGAGAACAAAATAATGGTACCATTCCATATGATGATCTCACATATGGAGATTTAATCAGTACCATTCAAGCAGAAGGAATTGCTAGATGTACTGATTATAAACTTAGACAACAAGAGAAAAAGGACAGAAAAGAAGGAAAGAAAGAATTAGGTTCCTTCTGTGAACAATTTGGTATTTCTTCTTCACCTTTAGCTCCCTCTACGAAAGCTAAGAAAAAGAAAAAGAAAGCCAAAAAGAAAAATGCTAAAACAAGTACCTCTGCCCCAACCACTTCTAAAAAACCTTTTAGAAGAACTACTAGGACTAAGAAACCTGGTCAAAACTTTATAAATAAATGGTTACAACCCTCATCTTCTTCTAATCCACCCACTGGACCATGTTATAAATGTGGAAGAATGGGCCACATTGCTAAAGATTGTCCAGTAAAGAAAAAGATAAATGAATTAAGTGTATCTGATAAACTTAAGCAGCAACTTGAAAGTATCTTACTCTATTCTGATATAGAGGAAGAAGAAGGTCTCCAAGTTGATGAAATCTATTCTTCAGAAGACGAAGGAGAAAATCCTAATGATTCTGAAGAAGGGTTTAAAGAAAATTGTAAATGTATTAATGTACTCACAAAGGAACAAGACATTCTGATCGAATTAATTGATGAAATTGATGATCCTATTAAAAGAAAAAAGTATTTAGTTGTATTAAGAAAAATTATGGAACAAGAACATAAACAAGCTAATAAAGCTTCGACTTCTTATGATTTAAAAGATATCTTTGATAGATTTAAAAATAATCAACAAGATAAGAATGTTACTATAAATGACTTACAACAAGAAGTTATTCAAATTCGAAAAGAATTAAAAGAACTAAAAGAGACCAGTAGTAAGGATATTAGCGATCTCCAGTTAAAGGTCACTAGTCTTGCTCTAAAGGAAAAGGCTTCTTCCTCAAAGGCTCCATCTCCAATCCCTGATGATGAGCTTGAAGAATCAGATCCAGAAGATCAAGAAGATCCTTATATTAATCTTTTAACCCGAATAAATTACCAGAAATGGCATGTTAGGTTAACCATCATAATTAACAAGGAATTTGAACTTGACACCATTGCCTTGATAGACTCTGGTGCTGACTTGAATTGTATTCAAGAAGGGTTAATTCCTATTAAGTACTTTGAAACTACTAAGGAAAAATTAAACACTGCGAATGGTAGTAAACTTCTTATAAATTATAAACTTACTAATGCACATGTTTGTAATGGAGGTGTTTGTCTTAAAACACCTTTCCTTCTTGTTAAAAATATTGGTCAAAATGTTATCTTAGGAACTCCTTTTTTAAATTTAATTAAACCTTTTCAAGTTGATAATAATGGAGTTTATACTAATATTAATGAGAAACAAATTGTTTTTCAATTTATTAGTCCTCCACAATTAAAAGACTTAAATCTTTTAAAAACTTTATCAATTCTTCCTGAACTTAATGTAATTGAAAGAAAAACTAATCAATTGTTTTTTCTGAAAAAGGAAATTGCACATAAAAAGATTGAAGAACAATTGAATCATAGGATAGTTCAACAAGAAATTATTACTTTCCAAAAGAAGTTAGAATCTGAAGTCTGTTCAGATCATCCTAATGCCTTTTGGGAAAGAAATAAACATATTGTTAAACTACCTTATATAAAAGAATTTAATGAAAAGGATATCCCTACAAAAGCGAGACCAATCCAAATGAAAGAGGAACTTTTGAAACATTGCATAGAAGAAGTCAAAGATCTTCTTAAGAAAAAGCTTATCAGACCAAGTAAATCCCCTTGGAGCTGTGCAGCTTTTTATGTCCAGAAAGCATCTGAAATTGAAAGAGGTGTCCCTAGACTTGTCATAAACTATAAACCTTTAAATGATGTATTGCAATGGATCAGGTATCCTTTGCCTTACAAGCAAGACCTAATCCAAAGGTTATCAAATGCAAAAGTATTTTCAAAATTTGATTTAAAATCAGGATTTTGGCAAATACAAGTTCATGAGGATGACAAATATAAAACTGCATTTACAGTTCCTTTTGGGCATTTCGAATGGAATGTTATGCCCTTTGGTCTTAAAAATGCCCCATCAGAATTTCAGAATATTATGAACGATATTTTCACCCCATATATCAACTTCACAATTGTTTATATTGATGATGTTCTAGTATTCTCTAGTTCTATAGAGCAACACTGGAAACATCTTAATATATTCTTTCATGTAATTAAAAATAAAGGATTAGTTTTATCTGCCAAGAAAATTGAATTGTTCAAAACTAAGATCAGATTCCTAGGATATAACATCCATCATGGAACTATCTTGCCAATTGAAAGATCGATTGATTTCGTTAATAAATTTCCTGATGTTATCAAGGATAGAACTCAATTGCAAAGATTTCTGGGATGTTTAAATTATATTTCAGATTTCTTTCCAAATTTAAGTCAACTTTGTGCCCCTCTTAGGAAAAGACTTAAGAAGGATCCCCCATCTTGGACAGATGAGCACACAAAACTTATCAAAAAGATTAAGCAGCAGGCTCCTAGGCTTAAGTGTCTTAGCATAGCTGACCCAAAAGCCTTTAAAATTATCCAAACTGATGCCTCTGGAATAGGGTTTGGAGGAATTCTTTTACAGAAAATAGAAAATAAAGAAACAATTGTTAGGTACCATTCTGGTACTTGGAATCAAGCCCAACAAAACTATTCAACTATTAAACAAGAAATTTTGTCAATTGTTTTATGCATTACAAAATTTCAAAGTGATGTTTTAAATCAAAAGTTTTTAGTCCGTGTTGATTGCCAGGCGGCTAAATCTGTTTTACAAAAAGATGTAAAGAATTTGGCATCAAAACATATTTTTGCCAGATGGCAAGCCATATTATCTATTTTCGACTTTGATATAGATTATATTAAAGGAGAAACAAACTCAGTCCCAGATTTCTTAACCAGAGAATTTATTCAGGGAGATCGTCCCAATGCCTCCTAAAGGTAGAGGAGGTGGTAGGCCACCGCAGAAAAAGGATGACAAATCAACTGCTCTCATAACTACTGCAGAATACTATTCTTCAACTATCCCAGGAAAAGCAACCAGAACAACTAGATCATGGGCAGATGCTGCTGATGATGAAACTCTTCAACTGTGTTCAAAGAACACTCCTGAAAGATGGGCTGAGCAAAGCTTAGCTTGCAAACAATATTCTCCAGAACAGTACTTATCCCTCTCAGAGGAAATGAGTACCTCTTCAGCAGTCGTCCGAAATCAGACCTTTGCTGAAGCAACTTCTTCAAAGAAACCAGTGGTGGTAGTCTCCTCTACTGCCGCTACAACTTTTGGAAAACCTTTGAAAACTGAGCAATCTGATGCTCCTCAGAAATCAAAATATTTTATAAAAGATAAATTTATTGATATCATTCCCATGGAGCCTGAATTTGCAGGTATGGGTCCTGTTGAAACAGCTGAAAACTTGTTTTCAAAGAAGTTTCATTTCTTTGTAACAGAGTTTAACAAAACTCAAAAATTTTATGAATTTATTTTAATGGATACTAAATCAGCTGTTTTCAAACATCATTTTGATAACAATGATAAAACTCTTATAACTCATTCTACTTGCCGAATTCTTCGGTTCATTTCATTCTCTGAATGGGGTCAGGACTCCATCAGACCAAGAAACTTTTCTGTAAAATTTCAGCCACCATGCTTCAACTATGTTGATTATTGTAATGCTTGGTATAATACTTTTTATTTTCAGAACAAAAACTTCCGTCATACATGGATGATCTTTTTTGACAAAAGCTTCACCCTTAAAGTTCCAAACTGGGCTCATGATTGGTGGGAGTTATTTGGTCCTATACCAGATATTTTCCCTCCTACCATTCTTGAAGGATATCAGATCTTTCAAGAAAAAATTCGCCCTCCTCCTATCCAATCTCATTATCCTAGAATGTTATTATTCTTTGGACATTTTAGGTTGGCTTGGACTATGTATTGGAAATATGATTTCCAGCAAACTGATCAAACTCCTCGATTAATTAGAAACTTTTATGTTAAATGGTGGGATAATGCTTTATCTGATCATATCCAACCGGAGAAAATCAAGAACTGGTTTAAACAGCATCCTACTATCTGCAGTTCGAGCTCTGCTGATGCTGCCAAGGTTCTGCTGGATAAGAATAAAATTATGCATCAACTGTCAATAGCTTCTTCAACATCAAAGAAAGAGTTGAAGAAACAGTTACTGGCTGCTGCCTCAGAACTTGATAACGATGATGAAGATGATGATGAGGATGAAGGTTCTCAAGCTTCTTCTGTAGATCTAGGATTGGATGATGATATTTTCAGTCCTACAGGGTATTTGGGTTAATTACTGTAACTTTCCCCGGTAGTGGATTTGTTTCCATACGGGTTTTAACTTTCAGAACTTTTGGCCGAAAGTGGATTTGTCTCCACTCGGTCTCCAGAAATTGTCAGGCGCCGAAAGGATTCCCGCGTGACAACCAATCCGACTTTTTCATAATTGCTACAGTAAAAGTCGTCATTATTTGACACTGTAGCAGTTTGTTAAGTCAAAAGAAAACTCAAGTGTAGGTCATGTGACCGACACTCAGAACTATTTGAAAACTGTATCCATGTGAGGCTATCATTAGCTTCGGATACCCAAAGCATTCTCTCTTCTTATTTAAGGAGATTTGAATCCACCCGAAAACTCAGAGTTTACTCCCCCTTCCCTTCTCAGTAAACATCTCCGAACCCTTTGAGTGTAACCCCTCTTCGAGTTCGTCTTCTCCAAGTAATACTTCTTGTAAGTTTTTACTTGTTTTATCTGTAACTTGTAAACTTTCTTTTATAAATTGAAACTTTTGAATTTTCATTTATCTGTGTTTTTATTATATATATTAACTTTTGAATATTGTTTATAAACTGCATCATTTTCTGCATCTCTTCCTGGTGTACATGGTTATATATATATATATATATATATAACAATTAATGATATATTATGGTACATACCCTAGTAATCTACACGATGAGGAATGTTAATTATGACATACAGGCGTGCATGTAATATATGCCACAAACGATTGTGATCGTGTGGACCGTGCTGTATACATCATATATAATTGATCAAATTTTTATACATATGTGAAATAATAGAGGCACTGACATGCAAGGATGAATATTATTGTCAGGGGTATGGTTCATCCATTGTCATTTGGATCGGCATGCCAACTGGGGTATGGCCACTGCTCTTATAGTAAAGGAAAGCGGAGGAGCTGTCAAAATGGGCACACGTCCCAGTGACATGCCTGCTTGTTAGGCTCCGGCAAGTCCCTAGTTTTCTGCATTGAATAGGGTTTCATAATAAAGTGTTGCTGCATGGACCTTATGTCTTGAACCAACCGTAGGTTTCTCTGTGTTCTGCTTTTCTTTCTTGGTAAGTGGGGGTTTATGTTGTACTTTTATTTCTGTATTGTATTTTAAGCATGAATGGTAATGGATCGATCTCTCTATGTATTATGCTAGTTTTCCCCGAGGAAGATAGATATGGCCACTCTGTGTTGGTCATGAATGGTAATGGATCTCATGCACATGGGAATCCTCCCAGTTAGCAACTAACAACCATTAACTGTACTGATATATGAGAAGTGATCTAGTCAGCATTTGCTTACTTTAGTTAAAGTCAGTAAATAATACAAGCCTTTAGATTCTCATTCACTTAATAGAAGATTGGTCTCAAGATTCCAATCCAAGGGTTTGTATTCTTTGCTTACTTTAGCTTAAAGTCAGCAAATGCTCAGTAAAATATTTTTCCTGATATATATCGTCTAGCCAAAAGAGAAAAAAAAAGTAAAAAAATAACATGATGTATATATTGGCGAGCTGAGAAGGCCATTATATCGATCAATATTTCTTTTCTCGGTGTTCATGCACTAATTAGTTTATAAACTACTGCAAAAAATTTTCATTTTTGAAATTTATCGGGCCGAGAAAACAAAAAAATCATTCAATATCACTGTTGTTGCATGTATTTTTCGATCAAATGGTATTTTTTGACATATTTTGGCAAAGAAAAGGAGAAGAAGAGAAGGATTCAAAGAGATTAATATTATTATTATTTTTTTAGAAGCAAAAGAGAATCAAAATTTATTAGAGATTAATTAAACTTTACAAACCACTAAGAAAACACCCAATCAATTTGATCAACAAAGATCAAAACCCCCAAAGCCCCAAACCATATACAGCCCCAACAGAAAAGAGAAAGAACAGACCCCAGTAAAACCAATAAAGGCCAAAACACAAAGACATCAAGGAATAGCAAAGCATCACCCAAAAAAAAAAACAAAAAAAAATTAAAGCAGCTCACAAAGAAGAGCAATAACCCTACTAGATGAAGATATGACTCTAGATATATGGTCACTTTTAAAAGTGACCATTGGATTGAATATTCTCCCTATATCTATATCTAGTAGAGCGCTGTAATATATAAGATACTAGTATTGACCCGCGCGATGCACGGATTCGCAAAAGAAAATTTAACAAAATATAAATATTACTAACTTTCGGCCTTCGATTATTTAATATAAATAGTTAAATATTAATCTTCTTGTTTGTCATAAGCATCCAATTTAGAGCCATCTCTTTCTTAAATTTAATTGTTGTTAAACACACAGATATATAGCCCTATTCAAAGTTCAACCATTACCAAATTTGTACCTTTTGAATCCAATGAAGAATAGTTTTGAATACAATGAAAAAAAGTTTAAAAAATCAAATTCAATGAAGAGGTTTAAAATAGCTATCGAAAACACCATCACTATTATTCAAAATGAAAAAGAAAAAAAAAATACGATTGAATTGTTGTATTGTTGTATCCTTACAAAAGCATATCACAAAGAGGCTGTAGGGTGGCTTCCCCAAGATATAGGTAGATTCATAAGGCACCACCTTTTGAATCTTATTCTCTAAACTCTATATAAAAAAAAAAAAATAAAAGTTGAGAAAAATATGATAATCTAAGTCATTTTATAGAGAGATTTGAAGGGCACATGATAAATAAGGCACAATCATCTACTTCAATGAATAAATGAGAAATTAATCCTACAATTTGTCTTTTAAACCCTAAGCTTTAACCATTGCTTAAAGATTTGAACATTATATCAAAGATTTAAAAAAAAATGTCAAGTCCAGTGAAGAAGTTTACAATAGCCACTAAAAAACACCATGTAAATGGAAGGAACATCATAACACTTGATTTGAGGGAAATTAATGTAATGGTGATGTGACTCAAAGTCCAAACAAATTGCTCATTCGATCAATTTTGATCATATATTACAGGCAGACATCTATCCATGCAAACCAAAAAAGTGAGTTTTGATCATAGAACTGAAAGTCATTTGGACCTCTACACTGTGACTCTAAATCCCATATTGTTTTGCCGCACTGATTGATCAATCTCTTTGAGATGTTGGCAATCGGCCTCCTTGGCACAACTCTTCATTGTTCTGTGCACCTATGTTGTTAATCCAAAAAAAAAAAAAAATGCTTAATTAGAAAATCAAAATGTTTTTCCTTTATAGAGCAATAATAGTATTTTGCTTCAAAGCTTCTTAGTTTCCAAATAGCACTTTTAAGTCCTATAAATATGAACTTTCATTTTTAGCTATCAATTTATCATTAACATCATTTTCAGAATAGCAACTTACTTGAAATGTCAATGTCATCAAACACCAAGATTGTACACAGCCAAGGAAAATAACCCAGATTCTATGACTCAAAAAAAAAAGAAACTCACAATAAAATGAACAAAAGCAATCACTTGTATTTATAGACATGACATAACCATTTCAGACTCACAAAAGGGGAAAAAATACAAAACAAAGAGTTGTAATGCTTTAGTGGGTTAAAAATGCCACCAAGACATACACAATTTAGACTATAAGAAACATAGGCACGTCTATATTGCAAACAGAAGAAGTAACCACATTTACCTCCAGAGACTCCAAGTTTGTGTTTAATCTGGACAGTAAGTCTTTGGGTAATTGATCTTTTAACAAACTGAATGGGACCAGTGTACCAGAATTGGAGCCGATTATACACATACTTTCCTTTGCAACCCAAGAATGAATGCGATGCAAACTTTTAATATACCTTGCCATTTAAACTGAATGCGATGCAAACTCCCTCAAAATAGACAGGTGCTATAATCTTAAATATGTGAGATTCTCCAATTATAAACCTTATCAATTCTAGAAAAAAAAAAAAAAATTTACTTTGCATGTCATCATATAGTTATGCTTCTTTTCCAAGTTTTGTTTCCCATTAAACAAAGGACTCAATTGAAATTTAACATTGCCCTCAAATCAACAAACTTTTAATATACCTTGCCATATTGGATGAATAGTTGGACAAATGAAATAATGACATGTCAACTAAGCAATTGAGCAATAAACTTATAATATACCTTGCCATGCATATTGAAAAGGTCTAGTTGAACTAAAGTTAATGTCTTTTTAAAAAAAATGGCATCGTCTCCAATATGCTTTGGAGAGTTCATCTAATAAATATTTATTATAATTAAAAATCTAAAACCCCAAAACAATTAATTTTCAAGAGCAGGCCTTCAAGAAAATACCATTAACAAAAATGATTCCTCATAATTAAGCAGTTATTAGGAGAAAATATAATCATAATTGATAAATAGAGGCATCTCACAAAACATCCTTAATACCTATAAAAATTATAATTTTCATCATGCTAAGAAACATCCTGAATACTATAATTACTATGAAAAAAAATTAAAGAAAAAGAAAGCAAGGTTGTTTACTCACTTATTTGCCCTAATCTTGAACCAATGTTTAGTGCAACTTTTGTGGGCAACAGCAATTCTATAGTCTCTTTCCATGTTAGTAGCCAAATGCACTTTAATTTCATGAACCCCACCATCAACTCCGGCCTTGACAAAAAAAATTTGACATTGAAGAAGCTCTCCAAGAACCCAAAATGTCACCAATCTCAGTATCAGAACAATCTTTGGTTATGATAAACAGAGCAACACCATGAAAAAATAAATAAATAAATAAATAACAGCTTACTGTCAACTACCAATTGCAAAGAAGCATTCTATCAAATAACTACTGAGCAATAACCACTTCACCACATTTCTAATACCCAACAATGATTCAATTTCCAATAATAAGCTCAATCATAGAGCAAACCATAAAAGTTTCGTAGTTTTCACAACAACTAAATCTATAATAAAAAAAAAAAAAAAAGAGATAGCAAAACCATAAAATCAAACAAAAACTACCTTTTGTATCAGATGTATTGCCATTTTGAGAGCTTTATGATTCCTGAATTTTGTATAAATCCTGCCATAAATGTAAATTGAAGATTAATAGTTGTTCTGGGTTGATAAGTTGCTAAATTCATCATTGTTTTTGTTGTAGTTTACATGATCTAAATATAAATTCCGACTTAAAAAGAATATGAAGTTTTGTATTATTATTATAAATCCTTCCATAAATGTAAATTGAACGTTAATAGTCTACAATTGACTTACATAGCTGGTTCTACATGATATCAACAGATAATGACTAGCGGAATATTCGAAAGCCCACTACACAGGGTGGTGACAAATTCAGAATGGGAGAGGATCTCTCTGGCTATGTTCTGTCTTCCAGAATCAGATAAAGAGATTGAACCTGCAGAGGGGCTAATCAATGAGAAAAGGCAAAGGTTATACAAAAAGGTGAAAAGTTATGCTGAACTTGAAGCCTATTTCCAATATTACCATCAAGGGAAAAGGCCAATTGATATAGCAAAACTTTAATGTCTTAATTTCGTTCATATGTTGTGGTTTGTATGCATATTTGAATGTTAAACCTGTGGAATTTTATGGGCATGATGCATTGCTGCCCCTTATAATGAGTTAATTTAGATTTTTTTTTCTTTTTTCTAAATAGCAACATATGATGGTTTGTATACATATTTGAATTTTAAACCCTGTGAAATTTTATGAGAATGCTGGCCATTATTTATGAGTAGTTAATTTAGATCTTCTTTTCTTAAATAGCAACCAATGTAGATACAACTTTGAGCAATTGTTAGAAAGGAGAAAGAGGCTTCAATGTTCTAATTTGTCAAATATACATAACAGTATCACTGAACAATTTTTTGTTCTGTCCGATTTAACTAACAGATACAAGAAAAAAGTGACTGCCCTTACTACAGATGCATCACTA
Source organism: Hamamelis virginiana (assembly GCA_017140935.1). Taxonomy (NCBI): domain Eukaryota; kingdom Viridiplantae; phylum Streptophyta; class Magnoliopsida; order Saxifragales; family Hamamelidaceae; genus Hamamelis; species Hamamelis virginiana. The sequence continues at coordinate 695 of JAESVK010033532.1, read as the reverse complement.
GTCCACTGCCGGTAATTTTACTTTTTAGGGCTTGCTGTATAACCTGGGGCATGTTTTGATGCAAATTTATTCATAGCCTAGGGACTGCTAGTGAACACCAAAGATTAATACGAACATTTCCACCTTCAGTTAAAAACAGGAATAATGATAAAATTGATGAATTAAATGGTCCAATAAATAAAACTGGAAGTTCAAAAAACACTTGTGGAGTGATGCATAAAGTTTATTGGGGGCAATGGCCAAACCAGTAATAAATCAATAACAAAACTAATAATTTTCAGTTAAAAACCATACCTTAGGACTCAGATCGGACCCAAAATTGAATTGCCAATTGCGATAATGCAAGAATCAAAGTCAAAGACTTCAGCAATGTTGGATTTGGATCAAGCTCTCTAGCGTTGGCAGCCATGTTTTGGTAGCGGCGAGGATGAAAACCCCAGCAACCCCGGCCAGTCCTTCTTCATCCTCTATTGAAGCAACCCCTTCAAAACCCAAATCATAAGCTCCAGCCGCAGCTCCTACATATGTGCCACCTATAGTAAATTAAAACTTATGTAAGAGAATAATTTAGAGAGAGAAAGATACCAATACATAGAGAGAACAATATAAAAATCAAGCCCGCCACTGACTATCGAAAATTCCCACTGCCAAAAGAATGAAAAATCACAGATTATAAAACATTCGAAAAGAAAAAA
>JAESVK010033527.1:0-10549 GCA_017140935.1 Hamamelis virginiana | reverse complement strand
ACATGAAATTTACCTATGATCCACGAGGAACTGTCAGCTTTTACTATTGTTGTGACACCAATTTATGTTTATTTTATAGTCTTTTCTTCCCTTTTTAATTGTCTTTTACTTATATAAATGTTAGGATTAGGTGTTTTTATGTTTCTCTTTGTTTTTGTCTCTTGCAGGATAAGCGGCCTCTTTGTCTCGGCTTTTATAAGTCATTTTGTGCCAAAAAGAAGCCATGAGCTCCGCCCTCGTGCCTCAAAAGTCTCAAATCAATCTTCATTAGTGGAAGGATCGAGTGGATGAATGCAATTTCTGCAATGGGAAGCTAAAAAGAAGGAATTTTCAGTTTTGAGAATCTATTACCGGTAATGGAAATTGATTACCGGTAATAGATTGCAGACTTCAGCATTTCAGGATCCAGTGCAGATTATTACCGGTAATGAAAAAGTATTACCGGTAATGGAAAAAGTGTTACCGGTAATGGAATTTATTGCTGAAGATTTCAGGAGGCAGTGCAGTTTATTACCGGTAATGGATTTTCATTACCGGTAATAAAAGTCGCGAATCACTTTTCTGCCGCGTTTTTGCAGCTCAAGCTAGGGGCTTTTTAGGGATTTCATTCCTCATGTCTTGTAACCCTAAGAGGGGGTATAAAAGCCTAAGTTTTGGGCTGAGTAGGGGTTCCTGAAGTTGTTCTTAGAATAGTTCTTAGTTAGCTTTTAGTTTAACCTAGGTTTTCTTATGTTTTTGATGTTTTCTTTGTAGTTTAGGTTAGTTTCCCTTATTTCTCTTGTTGTTCATCCTTTGTAAGCTTAGTCTAAGTCATTTGTAAGCTTTTTATCTCAAGTTGTAAGCTACATTTAAGTTTATCAATCTAGTGATAGCATTTATTACTTGCTCTTTGCATTTATTTCTTTTGTTTTGTGTTTTTACTTGCATTTCATGGCTAGCTGAGCATTAATGGTGGATTCTATGGTGGAATCCCTCTCCAAACCCTAAGTAAGTGTACTTCTCTCATTTTGAAAGCTTCAATGTCAAACGAAATGTTGTTCTCTCACTCTCTCATCTTATGAACCCTTGTAAAATCATATTCATGACCTAAATACAACCAGTAAGTTGTTGTGTTTGAGTTGATGAGCACATATGCATTTTACTTGTTTGTTAAAATGCCCAAGAGAGTGGAGAACTACATTCCATCATTTGTCTCTTGTTTTATGAACTCTTATTGCTAAATCCTTCACTCAAGACCATAGGTCAAATGGAATCTTGAGTGTGTATTGAGAGAGAATGCATTTGCTATAGGTTTGGAAGGGATGAAACTATAGAATCCACCTTCTTCTTTACAAGGTTTTTCATATTCTCATTGCCATTAACTTGGCACACAAAAATCATCTTCAACAACCAACCCATATTTTGCACTTTTATTTATATTCATTGGATAGCATGACCTAAAAATCACTAGAACCTATTCCACTCCCTGTGGATATGACCTAGGACCTCCCTAGTTTATTGCTTGACGACCTTAGGACTCCTACGCTTGGGAATCTTTTGCGCACTTCACTTTTCACGTACAAGCAATTGGCGCCGTTGCCGGGGAGTGGCGAGCGTTCTAGTTGATTTGAAGAGAGCTAGTGGTAATTTGCAATGACATTGCAAATCCGGTAAGTTTTCTTCCCTCTTTTAATTTATGTCAAAAATTCATTGTGTATATAATACTTGTGAATATCATCTTGGTTGTGGTGGAATTGGTGCATGTCGGTGTGGACTCGTGATGAGCAACACCGACTTGTAAGAATTACACCTCAACAAGCTCCAAGAAATCCAATAGCAAGACGTCTATTTCACTTACCTTCCACTCTTTCAATGGAGCACACCGAAAATCAACATTTTCCGATAAATCCAAATGACCAAGGGTTGCCTCATGACCCGCAAAGGCCTTATGACCCTCCTAGGCAAGGAGATGGTGTTGTTCCGCCGGCAACCCCGGCGGTGGGAAGGGGGAACCCTAATCCTCATGCTCAACCATATAGAGAACCCCCTGTCCCTTTGGCTAACCTAGGGAGGACTCTAAGAGAGATTTTGAGACCTACAAGAACCACCACACCCTCATGTATTTGCCTACCTCAAGAGGCCCATAACTTTCCCATGAGACCGGAGATGATTCGTCTTCTCCCTGAATATAGAGGGTTCGATTCTGAGAATCCCTATACATACATGAGAGATTTTGAGGATGTGTGTAGCGCGTTCCTTTCTACAGGATCGCCCATACACATCATATGCTTGGTTTTATTTCCTTTCTCTCTTAAGGACAAAGCGAAGATATGGTTTCACTCTCTTACCCCTAATTCCATCCACACTTGGAGTGACATGCAACGCATTTTTCTTGATAAATTCTTCCCTCCGGGGCGCACTAATGCACTTTTGAGAGCTATTCAAAACTTTTCTGAAAAACCGGGTGAATCCTTTGCAACTGTATGGGAAAGATATAAAGAGCTTCTTAATGCTATCCCTCATCATGGTTTGGATATAGGCCAAATCATTGGCTACTTTCATCAAGGTCTTTCTTTGGAAAACAAACAATATATCCAAATGATGAGTGGGGGACAGTTTTATGAGAAGAGCCCTGAAGAGGCCATACAGTGTTTTGATTCTATAGCAGAGAATGCCCGGAATTGGGAAACAAATTCGTCTCTTGATGCCGCTAGAGTGCAAACTGTGCCCGTGGGAGGAGGAAAGCATCATGTGAAAGATAATGATGACCTCCAAGCCAAAATCGCTAGTTTGACTAGGAAATTAGAGGCCATAGAGTTACAAAAAGTGAGTGAGGTGAGCACCGTGCCTAAAGTGCCTATGGCACCTACGGGACCTAGGATTGAGGACTTGTGCATAATTTGCGATGACCCCACTCATTCTACCAATGATTGCCCTAATCTTCCCCAAGTCAAGGGAGCCATCCAAATCGAGCAAGCTAATGCTCTTAACTATCAAAGGAAGCCCTTCAACTCTCCATATTCTGAGACTTACAATCCGGGGTGGAGTAAACACCCCAATTTTAGTTGGAAGAGTGATGGAGGAAACGCTTCCTCAAGCCAAAGCAACCCACCTCCAAATCCTTTTCAAAGTAACCAAGGTTTTCAAAGCCAAAATTTCCAAAATCAAAACTTTCAAAACCAAGGTTTTCAAAATCATGGTCAAGGTCCCAACTACCAAGGTCAAGGGTTTCCATCAAACCCTAACCCAAATTTTGGTCCACCACCGGTTAACTCGTACCTACCACCCCACAAGAGAAACTATGATGATGTGATTGCACAACTTGTGCAAGGTCAAGCTCAAACCAATCAAGCCATAGGGGATATGAGAACCCAATTGACTAAGTTGACCACCACCTTGGGTGCACTTCAACAAGAAAAGGGAAAGTTTCCCTCTCAGCCCGTGCAAAATCCACAAGGTCAACATAGCATTGGATCCTCAAATCCCAATGAAGGAAACCATGAACATGCTAAGGCCATCACCACTCTTCGAAGTGGAAAGATCATTGATAAAACCATCCCACTCAAAGATTCTAACAAAGAAATTTCTCAAAATTTACAAAAGGAACCTAAGGGGGATGAGAAAGAAATTGAAAATGAGCCTAGCATTCCCAAACCTAGTGGCATTGATGTTGGTTCAAGCCAAGAGAGGGCTAAATTTATTCCTGCCGCCCCTTTTCCCCAAAGACTTAGGGCACCTAAGAAATTGACCAATCACGCTGAAATTTTTGAATTGTTTAAACAGGTGAAAGTCAACATACCTTTGTTGGACGCTATTAAACAGGTGCCCTCGTATGCAAAGTTCTTGAAAGATTTGTGTACGGTGAAAAGGAATTTGGGTGTGCATAAGGAAGTGTTTATGACCGAGCAATCCACATCTCTTTTGCAAAATACCTTGCCCCGTAAATACAAAGACCCCGGGACCCCTACCATTGAAATAACTATAGGAAGTTCCAAAGTGGGTAGAGCTTTAGTAGACTTGGGGGCGAGTGTCAATTTATTGCCATACTCTGTGTATGTGGAATTGGGGTTGGGAGAACTTGAGTCAACTGGGATCAAATTGCAATTAGCTGACAGGAGCGTCAAGATACCTAGGGGAGTAGTGAAAGATGTACTTGTGCAAGTTGATAAATTCTATTTCCCCGTGGATTTTGTGGTGTTAGAGACCCACCCTGTGGTTGATCAAGGGAGTCAATTCCCTGTGATTCTTGGTAGGCCTTTCTTGGCCACAGCTGATGCTTTGATACAATGTAGGAGTGGGTTGATGACCCTAACCTTTGGAAACATGACTGTTAACTTGAATATTTTCAATTTGATAAGGGAAGTGGGGGAAGATGTGGAGGATGAGGTGCATGAGGTGAGTAGAATAGATACCTTAGTGCAGCACCAATGGGATCTTTCCGCCCATGATGACCCTTTGCAGTCATGTTTGGTGAGTGAGAATGTTGAAGAATTGGAAGTGAGTGATGAGATGGAGTTTCTATACTCTATGCTCAATGAAGAGGAAGTTATGGAAGTGAATGGGTGGGTGCCTCGCTTCGAAGCATTGCCACCCATTGAAAAGAGTCTTGTGCCATCAAGTATCCAACCACCTGAATTAGAGTTAAAACCATTGCCCACAGAATTGAAATATGTGTACCTAGGTGACAATGAGACTTATCCCGTGGTCATTTCTTCTCACTTGGAGATTGACCAAGAGCTTAGATTGTTAGAGGTGCTTAGAGCTCACAAAAGTGCTATAGGTTGGTCCATCGCCGACCTCAAGGGAATTAGTCCCTCTCTTTGCACCCATAGGATTTATCTTGAGGATGATGTCAAACCTTCCCGCCAACCTCAAAGGAGATTGAACCCTATTATGAAGGAGGTAGTGCGAAAGGAGGTTCTGAAGTTGTTGGATGTGGGGATAATCTATCCTATAGCGGATAGTAAGTGGGTGAGTCCTATACAAGTGGTGCCCAAGAAATCGGGTATTACTGTGGTAGAGAATGAGGAGGGTGAATTGATTCCCACACGAGTCACCACGGGGTGGCGAGTGTGCATTGACTATAGAAAGCTAAATTCATCCACTAGGAAAGACCACTTCCCCTTACCCTTCATTGACCAAATCCTAGAGAGAGTTGCGGGACATGCCTTTTATTGCTTCCTAGATGGGTATTCGGGCTATAACCAAATAGAGGTTTCCTTAGAGGATCAAGAAAAGACCACTTTCACATGTCCCTTTGGGACATTCGCCTTTAGGAAGATGCCTTTTGGTTTATGCAATGCTCCTGGTACCTTCCAGAGATGCATGACTGGTTTATTTAGTGACATGGTGGAGAAGATCGTAGAGGTTTTCATGGATGACTTCTCGGTTTTCGGGGATTCTTTTGATGGTTGCTTAGAGAACCTGTCTTTGGTTCTAAAAAGATGTGAGGAAACAAACCTGGTGCTTAATTGGGAAAAGTGTCATTTCATGGTGACACAGGGAATAGTTCTAGGACATATTGTGTCGTCTAGAGGGATAGAAGTTGATAAGGCTAAGATAGAATTAATCTCTAAGCTTCCTTCCCCTAAGACTGTGAAAGATGTGAGATCATTCCTAGGGCACGCTGGCTTCTATAGGAGGTTCATTAAGGGTTTTAGCGGTATTGCGCGCCCCTTGTGTAATCTCTTAGGAAAGGACGTTCCTTTTGAGTGGGGGCATGATTGTGAGGTTGCTTTTTGTAAATTAAAAGAGATGCTAACTTCACCTCCCATTATGCAAACACCCAACTGGAACTTGCCATTTGAAATCATGTGTGATGCCAGTGACTTTGCCATAGGAGCGGTGTTGGGTCAAAGGATTGATAAAAAACCACATGTGATTTACTATGCTAGTAGGACAATGAATGATGCCCAAAGAAATTACACAACTACTGAAAAAGAGCTGCTAGCTGTGGTTTTTGCCTTAGACAAGTTTCGGTCGTACATCCTAGGTTCACCTATTTTAGTCTTTACTGACCATGCGGCACTGAAATATCTTTTGACAAAGCAAGATGCCAAACAAAGACTAATTAGGTGGATTCTACTCCTCCAAGAATTTAATTTGACAATTAAAGATAAGAAAGGAGTTGAGAACGTTGTCGCCGACCACTTGTCTAGGATATCCTTTGATGATTCTGCTGACACCCTTCCCATCTCAGAGACATTCCCTGATGAGCAACTATTTGCTCTTTCCCTTTGCCCATGGTATGCGGATATTGTTAATTACCTAGTGACTGAACAGGTTCCTACCCATTGGAGTGCCCAGGATAGGAACAAATTTTTGAGAGAGGTGCAAAAATATTTCTTTGATGACCCTTACCTTTTTAAGTATTGCCCTGACCAAATCTTGAGAAGATGCGTCCCGGATAGTGAAATACCTAGTGTCATATCTTTCTGTCACAGTGAGGCATGTGGGGGTCACTTCTCTGCCAGGAAAACTGCTGCGAAAATCTTACAATGTGGCTTTTATTGGCCAACCCTGTTTAAAGATTCTTTTGAATATTGTAAAAGCTGTGAGCGTTGCCAACGATTGGGCGGTGTCACTCGAAGGCACATGATGCCCCTCACACCCATTATTGTTATTGAAATCTTTGATTGTTGGGGCATCGACTTCATGGGGCCCTTCCCGTCATCGTTTGGCAACCTTTACATCCTTCTGGCAGTGGACTATGTGTCCAAATGGGTTGAGGCTATCCCATCTAGAACAAATGACCATAAAATCGTTTTGAAATTCTTGAAAGAAAACATTTTATCTAGATTTGGGGTACCTAAGGCAGTTATCAGTGATGGTGGTTCGCACTTTTGCAACCGTCCATTTGAAGCTTTAATGAAAAAGTATGGGGTAACCCATAAAGTATCAACTGCCTATCACCCACAGACAAATGGCCAAGCTGAGTTGGCCAATAGGGAGATCAAACATATCTTGGAAAAGACGGTTAATCCCAATAGGAAAGATTGGTCACTTCGCTTGACTGACGCCTTATGGGCATACCGCACGGCCTTCAAAACTGTTTTAGGCATGTCTCCCTATCGCATTGTCTATGGTAAAGCCTGTCACCTGCCAGTTGAGATGGAACACAGGGCATTCTGGGCCATTAAGCAATTTAATTTCAATCTTGATGCAGCAGGTTCGCAGAGAAAGCTCCAGCTAAGTGAGCTTGAAGAAATTAGGCGGGATGCCTATGAGAGCACTAGGGTTTACAAGGACAAGATGAAAGCTTTCCATGATAAGAACATAGCTCGTAAGTCTTTCGAGCCGAATCAGAAAGTCCTCCTGTATAACTCTAGGTTGCACCTCTTCCCTGGTAAGCTGAGGTCCCGTTGGGTGGGTCCTTTCTTGGTTAAAACTGTGTTTCCTCATGGGGCGGTGGAGATTGAGAATCCCAAGAATGGCAACGTTTTCAAGGTAAATGGACAGCGACTCAAGCCATTTTTGGAGAACTCTTTGCGTGAGACTGTGGTTGAGGACCTAGTGGATCCAGTCTATCATGAGGCCCCATCCGAGTAACTTCTGATGTTTTCATTGTAAATAGTCTTTTATACTTCTTTTGTCTTTCATTTCATTGGAAAATGTGGATATGCTAACCATTGTGCAGGTTATAGCTGATGCATAGAAGATTCACAAATGCTTTTGTGCCCTTTCCCTCTAATTTTGTCTTGAATGCGTATATTTTGAGCATTGAGGACAATGCACATTTCAAGTTGGAGGGGGAGGTACATTTGTGATTGATACTTTTTGAGTAGGAGGTACATTTGTGATTAACACTTTTTGAGTGGATTCTTCACTTTTGAGGAAATCTTGTTTTACTTGTGCAAAATACTCATTTTCATTCAAAATTTTTGTGAATAGTGCTATTTGAGCTTGCAATCTTATGCTTATATGTGAATGTGCTTAGAATCCTCTGAATTATGCTTTGGTTTGATTGTTTACCTTTGCATTGAACTCTCCCATATTCACTTGCACTCCAATGTAGCATTTCGAGCTATTTAATGTAGTTAGGTAAGGATTCTCGTATTTGACCCATTTATGTTGTTTCCACATCAAGCCATGCTCCCATAATGAGTTATGTGTGTGTTTGCCCATTTTGAATATGCCCATCATGAGTTTTGTACAAAAAAAGTTCCATATTCATAGCCATTTTTGCTCAAAAATGCCATTTAAGCATGCTTATTCCATTCTATTGCATTTTGCTCATTGGGGAACATTCACGCATGTTTGAAAAGTGATTTTAGGCCATTTTTGAACTTTTGATCCTAAATTCTTGCTTGTGTCACCATTCGAACCATGTTTGAGCTTAAAAGTTTCCATTTTTTTGAGAAACCATAGAAGCCGGGGGGTAAAATTTGGTTCCAAGCTTGGGGGAAGTGTTGTTGAGGTTTGATGGAGCATATATGTCCTTTTGGAATGTGTGGAATGAGCTCTTAGGTTGAAAATTTGAAAAAGTTGGGTTTTGAGGTCAAAATGGCAAATTCTGGGTTGCTGCATATTTATTACCGGTAATGGAAAAAGCGTTACCGGTAATGGAATTTACCTCTGAAGTTTCGAAGATGCAGTGCAGTTGATTACCGGTAACGGAAAAAGTGTTACCGGTAATGGGGCAAAATTCAGCAGACAGTGCAGTTGATTACCGGTAACGAAAATCTGTTACCGGTAATAAATGTTCGAATTTCAAAATTTCTGCAGAACTTTTTTGACAGGTCAGCCTCTTCACCCACTCACTTACTGACACCTCACCCTCTCTTACCCCACTATAAAAGCCCTAACCTCCTAACCCTACCCCACGCAGCCTCCCTCATTTGAAACCTCTCTTCTCCCTCTCATTTCCTTCTTCCCCACTCCAAGCCCTAAGCCGCGCACCAGTCATCTCCTCTCGCACTTGCAACTCGAGCCTCCCTCTAACGAAATCGATCTACACTCTTTCCTTGCCCCTAGATCCTTTTTCCCCCACTGTTATCTTCCATTTCCATCAGAACCGTGACCTCCATTTTCAGTTTTTGCTGAGGAAGAAGGATTTGGATAACTTTTGGGAACACATACTTTCATCAAAGGGTAAGCACTTCGAGTTCTTGACTGCTTTGAAGTTTTATTTGAATTTTGAATCTGCCTTGCTTGCTGAAATGGAAATGGGTTATCTGGCTGCATTGTGGTTCATTTGTGTGTTGTGTTGGGATAGATGTGTTGTGGGTTTTGCTATGAATTTGGAGGGGAGGAAGTGTGTGAACTGTATGATGAAATGTATGGGAGATGGTTGTCTGGTGTTGTTGGAGATGGGAATATGGGATGTTGTGCTGGCTGTCCTGGTTTTATTATCTATTCTGGGTGTCATTTTGGTTGCGACTGCTCGCACCAAAAATGCTTCGCCTAAAGGCAAGGCCAAGGTGGTTGAGAAGGTATCTGAAAAATTTGTAAAGAAAAGGAAAGGTGGAGAGGGGAGTTCCAAACCAAAATCCAAGGGTAAAGCCCCAATGGTTGATGAAGAGGGGCGGACCTATGAGGAATTGGTCGACTTAGGCCTTCGAAGGCCCTTAGCTAAGTCATGGGAGGAATCCATAGCCTCGAGGGGTTTTAAATGTGAGAGGTCAATAGCTTTAGAGACTTTTGAAGAATCCCACTTGACTCAGCAAGCAATCACTGTGCAAGGACTCTTTTTCCTGGGCGACAAAGTAGCTGGGTACATCCCTTCCTTCGTGAGGGATTTTTACTCAAATATGGTTGAAGATAAGTCTCAGGACCAAGCTCAGGACCATGCTCATGTCATAAAGACAGTGGTGAATGGCAAGCCCATGGTGGTTACCCCTCAGTCCATTGCCTCATGTTTGAGTTACACTCGGCCTCCATCTGATTCAAAGTCCTTCCCATTTAGACCCCTGACTGACAAATCACCCACTGAGTTGGCCCAAGCGGTTTGCAAAGACCCCAGCTTATTCAAGAAGAATTTCTCTCCAGGGCTGATGAAGAGTGAGTATGCAATCATGAACAAGCTAATCCATTATAGCTTGAGGCCCCAAAGTTTGGAAAAGAAGCCAAGGCTGGAAGATGTGAAATTTTTGTATGAGGTTATGCACGGTTGTGTAATTGACCATGCCTTGGTGATGTGGGAAGCAATGAGAGATTTCCCAAAGACAAATTGGAAGAGCCACATGCCTTTCCCTGCTCTCATTACCCAGTTGGCTTTCAAGCAAGGAATCAAGAAGCCCAGTCGAGTGGAGTTGGAGACTTCGAAATTTGGGCGTATTACATTTGGCACTCAACGGAAGAGTGATGCAATGAAGCCAAAGAAGTCCTCTGCTGCCACTAGTGAAGCTGCCAGCACTTCTCCACTAAAGCGCCTTGAAAGAAAGATTCGGGGTTGGTTCAAGCTAATAATGGGAAAACAGAGACAGCTAGAGCACAGGCTTGAGTCAGTAGTGAGAGAGCAGAGAATCTCGAAGGGTTTGGATGATGTGATTCCCCCTTACCCTCCTAACTTGGAGGATGGGATTTCTGAGGAGCTGGATGAGGTTGAGTCTGAGGATGATGGATCAGGGGA
>JAESVK010033519.1:0-10964 GCA_017140935.1 Hamamelis virginiana | reverse complement strand
CGGTACCTTCTGTCCAAAAAAGAGACCAAGCCTAGGTTGATTAGATGGATTCTTCTCTTGCAAGAATTCGATTTTGAAATTCAGGATAAGAAAGGATCGGAGAATGTAGTTGCTGATCACCTATCTAGGATTCTAGCTGATAAAGATAGTGATACCCTTCCGATTCGGGATTCTTTTCCCGATGAGCAATTATTTGCAGTCTCTCAGGTATCTTTGCCCTGGTTCGTTCACATTGTTAACTATTTAGCTACAGGGCTTATACCATCTACTTGGGCCAAACAAGATAAGGATCGATTCTTTTCACAAATTAAAAATTATTTTTGGGAGGATCCTATTTTGTTTAGGTACTGTACGGACCAAGTGATCCGCCGATGCATCCCTGAGAATGAGGTGCATGAGATTTTGAAGTTCTGCCACACTCTGGCTTGTGGTGGACACTTTAGTGGCAAGAAAACCGCTGCTAAAGTTCTTCAGTGTGGTTTCTATTGGCCTACCCTGTTTCGGGATGCTATGGACTTCTGTAGGTCCTGTGATAATTGCCAGAAGATGGGCTCTATGTCCAAGAGAGATATGATGCCTTTGAACCCGATTCTTATAGTAGAAATTTTTGATGTTTGGGGTATTGATTTTATGGGACCTTTTCCCATCTCTCATGGTTTTGAGTACATCCTAGTGGCTGTGGACTATGTGTCTAAATGGGTAGAGGCAGTTGCCACTAGGACGAATGATCATAAGGTAGTTCTGAAGTTCCTTCAAGAGAACGTGTTCTCTCGATTCGGGTGTCCTAGGGCCATCATTAGTGATGGAGGTTCACACTTTAATAATAAACCTTTTGCGGCACTGGTTGCCAAATACTCCATTACCCATAAAGTCGCGACCCCATATCATCCCCAAACTAGTGGGCAAGTGGAAGTGTCCAATCGGGAGATAAAACATATTTTGGAAAAAACGGTCAAGCCCGACCGTAAAGATTGGTCCTTGCGACTTGTCGATGCTCTTTGGGCTTACCGTACAGCTTATAAAACTCCCATTGGCATGTCCCCTTACCGGCTCGTTTATGGAAAACCTTGCCATCTTCCTGTTGAGCTTGAACATAAAGCCCTTTGGGCTATTCGTCAGTTTAATTTTGAGATGAAGGAAGCGGGTTCTCACCGCCGACTTCAACTTAGTGAGCTCGAGGAAATTCGCAACGAGGCATATGAAAGTTCAAAAATTTATAAGGCCAAAATGAAAGAATTTCATGATAAACATATTACTCGAAAAACTTTTGAGCCTAATCAACGAGTTTGGCTTTTTAATTCCAAGTTGCGATTATTCCCGGGCAAACTGAGGTCTCGATGGGATGGGCCTTACACGGTTACCAATGTCTTTCCCCACGGTGCTATTGAGATTCACAATCCCCGTAATGGTTCTTCATTTACGGTGAATGGCCAAAGGCTCAAGCCTTACATTGAAGGCTTTGGGAATGGGGAATTGACTCGGGATGGTATGGTGGTTGAGTCCATGGATCTTGAGGACCCCACTTATGAGTTCGACTAGAACTACCTCTACGTCTGGCTGAGGACGTTAAACTTAGCTCTTCTTGGGAGGAAACCCATGTTTTAACCTTAGTTTCTTTTATTAGCTTTTGTCGGTGCTTGAATTTTCCGTCCTTCTCAGTCCGTTCTTTGATATTCTCCATCATTGGGGACAATGCTAGGATTAAGTTGGAGGGGGTGTTCATTCTTCACCATTACTGTCGTTTGAGTCTTTTTCTTTTTGTGTCCTGATCACTTACCATCATTGGGGACAATGTTGGGTTGTAAGTTGGAGGGTGGTCATGTTCGTATGCACTTCACATGCATTTATTGTTATCATACACTGTTCATTTATATGTTCTATGATTGCATGTATGCTATGAATATCATTTATATGTTCTATGATTGCATGTGTGCTATGAATTTCTGAGTCAATTTTTTTTTTAGTAAATCAATCTATTATGCTGATTTCCCTTACTTTCTTACATATGTTATACCCATTGGATCATAGTGAGTGTACTATAAGGCTCTAGTGATTTTTGAACTCGTTCTCAAATAAGACACATGCACGACCCTAGGTGAAATGTTCCTCAAGGTTTAGTTTATGAAAGCTGACTTTGAAATAGAATGGAGACTTATAACCTTATATGCTTTATTTGAACCCTTCACATTTTTTCTTGGGTTATATATTATTCATTAATCATTTTCAGCGTATTTAATTTCTTGTTTTGAATTATGCATCGTTGTTGCTGAATTATATGCACATTATAACTTGGATAAATTCTGATCATTTTGGGAACATTATGTACGATTGAATTTGAAATCAAGGCTTTCTTTTGAGTCCTTGAGCCTGTGTCGTTGCATCTGTCGAGTCGAGTCACCACTTGAACCCGTGTTCGGGCCTCCATATCCATTCATTCTTGCACTTAGGTTCCTAAGAAGGGTTTGGTTTTGGTTCTATATGTTCGGTTTTTGGTTTACGACAGTTTTCGGGCAGTTCAGGAATGAGATGGAAGAGTCATCAGTGCTAAATATGCCGAAAGTCAGTTGTCGGGTGGAATTTTTTGGGAAAATGGTATTATCAGTGTTGGGGAAGTGTTGGAATGAAGAAAAGTGGAAAACGGTGAAAAATGGGTTTGATCGATAGCCTGGCTATCGATGAAAGTAGCTGCCTATCGATAGGCAGTGGGGTGTGCAGGATATTTTTTTTGACCCCTATCGATAGCTAAGTGACTAGCCTATCGATAGGCTGACCCAAATTAAAATTTTTTTTTTAAAAACAAGTCAAAACCCGTTTTTGCCTAAAACCTTAAGGCCTTTTGTGATTTTTCAAACCCCATCTCTGTTTTGCTCTCATCCCGCCATACCCCAAGCCCTAGCACCACACCGCCGGCAAGCTCCATCGCAACCACATCACCGCCGGCAAGCTCCCTCCCGCCGGCAAGCTAGTCACCGCCGGTAAGCTCCATTTTTCCGCTGCTACCTCTTGTCATCCATTTTCAGACCCAAATCCCCTCTACTCTCAGCTCGCACCTTCTCCAAGACCAAGCCCCACCACTACCTGAACCAACCTCACCACCGCCGACAATCTCCAACCTCGCCACCGCCAGCAAGCTCCATCACTGCCACTCACCTTGCCGCGATTCCAATAGCTTCTCACCACAGACCAGTCAACCGCCGGCAAGCTCCATCACTGCCGGTAAGCTATCCCAACCTCATTTCATATTCCCCAAATTAATCCTCATCTCTTTCATAAACCCTAACCCCAATCTCATTTCTTTCTCCATTTACACCATCCATGATAAAACCTAAATCCCTCTAAACCCCCATCACACCTTCCTAACTCTTTCATCTTCCCCAAGTCATCACAACCCCACATACCCACATTTTGGATTTTTGGTAATTGTGAGTTTGACTCGCCTACACATTATCGCCAATTGGATTGTAGCATTGGTGGTTAGTGATACTCTTTGGATTGGGATTTTGGGAATTGGGTAATATTGGCCTGTGCAGTATTGATGGTGTATATTTGGGGATTGTGTGGTTGATGATTGCAGGCTTGGGCATGTGGGTTGCAGAGTTGTGTTGAAGTTATTTGTCTCTGAATTTTGGTTTTTGTGACTGAAAGTGATTGAAGAATTTGCTGCTTTATTGGGGTGAGATAAATTATTGAATTGTTGTGACTAAAGTCTTGAGGGTTAAAGCGGATATTGGAACCATGGCAAAATTAAAGCAAACCGCTCAATCGGTTTCGAAAGGGAAAAAGGATAAAACTAGGGTTGTACAGAAAGCTAAACCGGCACCTGTCCCAGTAAAGAGTGCACAGACAGCGGTTCAGATTGCCCCTGCACCTTCTAGGCCTCGCCGAGCTGCGGCCGCTTATTCAGAGAAGGGGAAGAGGGTTAGGGACGAGTCGTCGGAGTCAAGTACCGATTTCAGTGACTCCGCTTCGGACCCAGGATACAGACGATCAGCTGGAGATGATTTGGGTGCATATTCTGATGATGTAGAGTCTGTTGACGCACCTGCACGAGCTACGAGACCAGCCAGAGAGGTTGGCACTCAGACTCGGCGTATGCCTGCTACTACTGCTCCCCCTCAGAAGAAGAAAAAGGGAAATCTGCAATCTTGGATAGAATTTATTGAGTCTCGCAGATTCAATTGCGAGCGATATGTCAGTGCCACTGCTTTTGGCGAGGACAGTGAGATAGTTCAGAAATTGATGTGGCGTGAGTTGACTGCTTGGATGGAAAAGGGCGAGGGATATAAACCCTCTTTGGTTCGCCAGTTTTACATTGCGGCGAGGGAGGATGAGCTTGATGACGAGACTATCTCTGCTGAGATTGGAGACCACACTGTCACGGTCACCGTGGATATGATTGCCACCCATCTGGGGTGTACACGGCCCGTTCCATCGTCTGTGGAGTTTCCCCATGGAGGCTTTCCTCTGAAGGGCTCTAAGGCATGTGCCGACCTCGCTTGCATTGATGTGAATAAGGGAGAGGGAAAGCTATTTTCCGCCGGTAACATGAAACCGGAATATGCGGCGATGAACAAAATCTTATTTGCAAACCTTCGACCCCGCGGGACAGACACTCTAGTTTCTTTGGAGGCCATGCAGTATTTGGTCGAGTTTATGGCTGAGACGACTATGGACATCGCACTTCTGATTTTCAATGAGATTAAGTCCTACATCACTGCCCGTCCTCGAAACAACATGCCTTTTCCCCAAATGATCACCAAATTTTGTATAGAGGCTGGAGTGGATTCTGAGGAGACATTTTTATGGGGCGAGGGTCCTATCACTCCGGTTACTATTGAGCGGGCTCAGAAAGCCGCTAGAGCACAGGCTAGTGGGGGAATGAAGAAGAGGAAAGGGCCGGTTATCTCTGCTAGTGAGCCAGGATCTGAGCCACTCGAGCCACCTGTCGAGGGTGAGCCATCTAGCATGCCTGCGCAGTCTAGTGTTGAGATCATGCTGCAGCAGCTTTTAGCGGGTCAGCAGACTATTATGAGAGAGCAGGAGCAGATTCGAGCTGAGTTGCAGCGTCAGTCTGCCCGGCAGAGAGTTCTTTGGCGTATACAGCAGGAGCTGCCTCTCACAGTTGCTGATTTTGCACTTTTTGATGAGCCTGAGGAGGTTGGAGCTGATATCCCAGCTGGGGATACTCATGCCGAGGATGTGGCACCGGAGGGTCCACAGGATGAGATGAGAGCTCGAGTTGAGCAGCACTCTGAGGCTGATGAGGGTGGTGATTAGTTTTAGTTTGAGTTTTCAGTGAGTCAGTCAGTCCTGTGTTTAGTCAATCTGGAGTTAGTTATTTTAGGGGCATAGGTACAAGTATAGGTATAGGAGGATGATTTAGGGTAGCTTCCTGAACCATGTTATTAAATCATCCTAATTTTGGCAAACCGATTCTTTTTGTAACCAAGTACAATACAGCTAATACAAGTCCTTGGTTTCTATTTTAATTCGGCTTAATGTTCCCTGATGATTATTATTTATTTCCATGCCATGTGTGTGTTATCAATTGGTGAATGTTGATGCATAATTGTCTTATTTCAGTACTCTCTGTTCTTTGAGCTTTATGTATGAGTTTTTCAACTTATATATTCTTGGTGGGATAATGCACATTCTTCATACCCATTTCAGTGATACATTCTTTTTGAGAGTGAACACCATAGAGAGAATTTGAAGTTGAAATTCACTACAGGGTTATTTTCATGAGCTTTAAACACTACAGGATCATTCACCTTTGGTTATGACCACATACACATTTGAGAACTTGTTCATTCAGAACTAAACCTAGTAATACACGAGTTATGTATTTTCAGTGGTGTAATATGCATGTTATGTTCGAGTAATCAAGCATGGGATTTGTTTACCTGTTGGGTTTGCATGTTTCGTTTAGTCTTTTCTATTTTTGTTTATTATTGAGTCAGTCCTTATGTTTGTGGGTGTCATTTCTGCAAACCCTCACGAGACTATAACTCGTCCACTAGGGGTAACCTAGGGGTTTAAAGGCTTGTTGCATGCGCTAAATGCAATCGCGATTCCCTGCGAAAGTGGCTTTTATTTAGTTTCATTGTGTATGGATAGTTAGTTTTTCTTTAAAATATTTATTTTAAGATTCAGTGGTTTGCTAGGGACTAGCAAAGTTTAAGTTGGAGGGTGTGATTGCTCTGCAATCAATGCACTTTTTGAGTCTTT
The DNA here is from genome assembly GCA_017140935.1 of Hamamelis virginiana. Classification (NCBI taxonomy): domain Eukaryota; kingdom Viridiplantae; phylum Streptophyta; class Magnoliopsida; order Saxifragales; family Hamamelidaceae; genus Hamamelis; species Hamamelis virginiana. The sequence continues at coordinate 4,736 of JAESVK010033519.1, read as the reverse complement.
TCGACTTATTATTACCTGATTTTACTTGAACTTTGATATTGAATAGTTATAAACCATGAACTTAGTGTTTTTCCTCGTGTTGTGTAGGAATTCTTCATAAAAGCAGTAATTCGAGCACTTTTGAGGTGGGTTCTCTGCAAATGTCCCCGGATGAAGCTACAAGCGGAGTCAAAGGGAAGGAAAAACATTCAAAAAGATGCAAGGAAGTACCTGGGCACCTTTTGGAATCACAAACAAAGCAAATTGGGCGAAATGAAGATGATCGATAGCCTGGCTATCGATGGCCTATCGATAGGGCTTGCCTATCGATAGCCAGAAGGCCAGCCTATCGATAGGCAGCATGTTGATTTGTAAAGTTTGTACCCCTATCGATAGGGCATGCCTTGCCTATCGATAGGGTGGTTCTCGGGAGTCGTGCCCGCGATTTTAAACTGCTTTTTATGTAATTTTTGGAAAAGTTCATTTTAGGTAGGTTTGATATACAGTATTTAAAGAGATTTTTGAGACTTCTTGGAGGCATCCAGACTTAACCTAGCCTCTCTAGGACTTCATCTCTCTCTCTCACTACTCTACCATCTCCCATACTCCATTCAACTTGGATTTCGGCTGCGCATGGAAGGAACGAAGACCTCCGGCGATTCAGCCCCGACCATGAGCAGCTAAACTCTTATCCTTGGGTGTAGATGAAGCTTGGTTAGTGGTTTTATTATGCTTTGATTAAGGTTTCAGGTTTTGTAATGAGTTTATGATAATTGTACAACTTTGAGAGATTGCCGTTTTATGCAATCCGTTCATTAAATAATCTTTTATCTTTCAGTATGAATGTTCTCTGTGATTATATTCATATTGGTTGTGCAATAGTATTAATCTAATACGTTTGTATTCAGTAGTTTGCTCATACTTAATTAGGATAACCTGTGCATGCTTTGCTTGACAGGTTATGCCTTATTCTGATGAATAAACTATATGAACACAAGCGTAATATGTTATCGATGATTTAATCTTGTAGTTTAAATCATCGCTGATCATAAATGGTTGCGAAGCCTTTGCATTAATCACATGCATGATAATTCCCTAACTAAAGTGGATTCGAAACCCAGGATTTTCCCTTTAATTTGATTTAATCATATTCTCATACTTTCTGGTTTAAACAATCAACCAACTCTTCAAAATCAAGAATCTGTTTGGTAACTAAAATCAGAATCAGAATAATTTCTCATAACTCAGCCATTAGTCCCTGTGTTCGACACCCGTGCGAAAACTATATTTTCAACGAATTGAGGTTCTAAGCACGAGTAGTTTTATAAATTTAAATCTTGATCACAAATAAGGAAATAACCTCCCTTGTTTGGGCCGATCAAATTTTGGCGCCGTTGCCGGGGACTATTGCACGGTTATAGAATTTATAATGGATCTTGTTTTAGTTGTAGCTTAGGATTTTATTTTCCTGTTTCTACTGATCTTCCCTTCTTCTCGATTCAGGTTGTTGACTTACAGGTCCGTTGAAGATTTTGCGCGCTAAGGCAAAAGCCAAATTGCTAAGAAAAAAATTAAATAAAATTTTTGCCCAGGTGTCAAAGTTTTGGATAGGACCGCATAAAGATTAGCAATCGGGACCGAGGGGAGTATCTTCTCATCTCAAGTTTATTTTCATAATCTTTTAAATTCACTCATTGCATCTCATTCATCTGGGGGGTTATTTGCATGCACGGTAGAAGGTCTGTGTCTTGTGACCTACAACCGCTTGACCTAGAGTTAGAAAGTACCTTACGTTCTCTTCGAGCGAGTCGACCCGATCGAGGGTCAGAATTTGTCCTTCCAATGGAAAACCAAGGTCAAGACCCACCTCGACCTGTTGTTGTTCCACAGCAAGTCCAACCAGCACCTAGGATGATTAGAGACCACTTTATGCCTGGTGCATTCACTCCACCTTCCTGCATCCAAATCCCTAATATTGAAAATGTCCAGTATGAGATTCGTCATGCCACACTTCAGATGTTACCAACCTTCTATGGGTTGGATAGGGAGAATCCATACGATCACCTTACTGAGTTTTTAGGGATCTGTTCCACTATTAGAATTCAGGGTCTCACTGCTGATGCCATTAAACTCCTCCTATTCTCGTATTCTCTGCGAGATAAAGCCAAGACCTGGATTAACACCCTTAGGACCACAGAGCCTGTTACCACTTGGTCTGATCTTCAGACATTATTTCTGGCTAGGTTCTACTCTATTGGTCGTACCACTCAAATGAGGTATGCTATTACCCATTTCGTTCAGAGAGAGGGTGAGTCGTTTCATGAGTCATGGGAGAAAATGAAGGAACTCCTTCGATTGTGTCCCCATCATGGTATTCCTGATTGGCAAATTGTCCAGTCATTCTTCCAAGGTCTATGTGCTAAGGATAAGAGTCTAGTGAATTCTGCTAGTGGAGGTGCAATTTTAAGGAAGAGTGCCGAGGAGGCATGGGACTTATTCGAAATTCTCAGTGAGGATTCGGTCATTATGGCTTCGATGAATCAAAATGATAGAGGTTCGTCTTCAACCTCTAATTCTAGGAAGGGTGTGTATGAGGTAGAGAGTACCACAGTGATAAACCAACAAGTGGCGGCATTATCTGTGAAAATGGATCAACTGCTTGCTGCTCAAGGTCAACCACCTAGGACTTTTCCTTCGTCGGTCACTCCAGTGAGTGCGGTGTGTGACATATGTGCAGATACTAGTCATGACACTCTGTCGTGTCCAATGGCTCCCCAATACCCCGAGTTTGTTCAGGAACAGGTCCATGCAGCCCAAGGGTTCTCTAACCCAAGGAATGATCCTTACTCAAATACTTATAATCCGGGATGGAAGAGTCACCCTAACTTGCGGTGGTCTCAACCTTCCCAAGGGACAGGAAATCAGTTCCAAGGGTCGAGTAATACCTATCAGCAAGCCCCTAGGTCCAACTTCCAAGGGGGAAATTCTAATGCTGCCCCACCTTATAGACCACCTCACCTTCAGTCCCAGTCTCCAAACCAAAGTGTCCATCCTGCACAAACACCTCAAAGCCAAAGAAGTAGTGGTTTCGAAGAGCAAGTTCTTAAAGCTCTGAAAAACATTGAAGCTAATAGTCAACTCCTGAGCTCCCATTCGCAATCCATTGCTAAGTTAGAGACTCAAGTTGGACAAATCGCGGCTACTCTGAGCCGTCGAGAGGAGGGAAGACTTCCGAGTCAACCCATCAATAACCCTAAAGGGGCACACTTGGCTGAGAGTTCTTCTTCACAGGACTCTCACTATCATGAGGAGGTTAAAGCAGTCACTACTTTGAGAAGTGGAAAAATTGTTGATAATAAGGTTGAGGAGAGAGTTAATGAGGATGGGAATGTGTCTAGAGTTCCTAAGGTTGGGGAAGTGAGTGAAAAGAAAAAGAGTGAGAATGAGAAAGGGAAGGGGGTAATGAGTGAGCCTAAGAGGGATAACTTTCCCTCTAATTCTGATGATCCGTTGGCATCCTATGTGCCCAAGGCTCCATTCCCATCGGCGTTAGTTGCGCCTGTTAGAGGAAAGAAGAAGGGAGCATCTTTGAGTGAAATGCTAGAAGTTTTTAAGCAAGTGCACATTAATCTTCCACTCTTAGATGCCATTAAGCAGATCCCTTCTTATGCTAAATTCTTGAAGGACCTATGTACTCAGCAACGCAAGGAGCGTGTGCATTTCGCTAAATCAGCGGTCCTCTCGGATGTAGCAAGTGCTGTGGTTCAGTACCACGTCCCTGTCAAACGTAAAGACCCGGGTACCCCGACTATTCCATGCTTCTTAGGGAGTCACTATGTAGACCGGGCCTTAATTGATTATGGGGCCAGTGTAAATATTCTTCCATACTCTGTGTATGAGAAGATGGAGCTCGGTGAGCTCAAACCTACACCCACCGTGTTACAGTTCGCCGATAGGTCGACCAAGGTCCCTAGGGGTGTGTTACAGGATGTGTTAGTTAAGATCGAGTCTTTTGTCTTTCCGGCCGATTTTATTGTTCTAGACATGGAGCCTGTAAATACCACTAGACCTCAAATTCCTGTCATCATAGGTCGACCTCTTCTTGTGACTGCAAATGCAGTCCTGCATTGTCGGTCGGATATCATGGAAGTTTCATTTGGTAATATGAAGGCTAAGCTTCAAGTGTACCACGCTGTAACGCATCCTCATCACTTTGAGGAGTGCTCATTTGTAGATGTCATTGACCATGCAGTCGAGGAGGCTTTGCCTTTTATTCTGTCTCAGGATCCTTTAGAGTCATGTCTGGCACATTTTAATTATGAGGATTTTGATATTGACCAGTCTATTCTAGAGGTAAATCAGATTCTAGAGTCAACTCCTGCATTAGGCAACCTACCTTGGAAGCCTAAAGTCGAGGCCTTGCCTCAATTGTCTAGTACTTCCATGCCTACATCTCTAGAGATTGCCCCGAAACTTGAGCTGAAACCTTTACCGGCAAATCTTAAGTATAAGTTTCTAGGTGATAATGAGTCTTTGCCGGTTATCATTGCTTCTGATTTGAGTGTAGAGCAGGAGAGTGAACTCATGAAAGTTTTAGATGAGAATAAACAAGCCATAGGGTGGTCGGTTGCCGATCTTAAGGGTATAGATCCATCTATTTGCATGAACCGAATCCATCTTGAGGAAGGAGCTATGCCTTCACGGGAAATGCAGCGAAAGCTCAATCCCAACATGAAGGAAGTGGTTATGAAGGAAGT
>JAESVK010033518.1:0-10095 GCA_017140935.1 Hamamelis virginiana | reverse complement strand
ACAAGCCGCATTATAGCCTAAGAAATAGCATGATTGCATAACAATCACACCCCCCAACTTGATTAATGCTAGTCCTCGAGCATAATAATTTCTAAATAGATGGTAATCGAAACAAAACTAATATAATAGATACATGCTTATAATCAGAAGAAAAAAATATAATCAAGCATAGTGAACTTAACAATTCATCGTTAATTTGTATCAATCCTGCTAAGTTTCAACTAATGAACTTGAAAAATCTCTAACATGATCCCAACCGGATTGGATGATTCTCTGATAAAAACAAATCCAAATGATTCCTTACAGCACAATACACAATAGTCGAACCTTGTTTGTGTATAAAAATTGGATTAAAAAGGAACTGAGATCATATATGCATATATATCAAAACTTAAAATTTATATTATCAATAACACTTATGATCAAAATGGAACAATTTACTATCATTAAAATCAAAAAGGTCTTAAAAGATATGTAATGTACCATGGTAACAAAAAGACTAGATACAAAAGAAGGATGGACATATATGTGACATAGGTTCTACCAAGCCATCCTTATATTTACAACTTAAATAAGTTTACTAAAATAACTTCTAACTTCCCAACAAAAAAAAATTTTTTCTTCATTGTCCAAGAACTTTATAAACTCTTCAATCAAATATATCAAAGTAATCTTCAGGTTCAACATCTTCATCATCATCAACCACTGTCTCATCTCGGGTCTGAGGTATATCAGCATGAGTAGGCATATCAGTAGGAGGAACATCATCAGTAGGAGCAACATTAGGAGGAGCAACATTAGGAGATGATGCAAACTCTGACATATATTCTGCAGGAATAGGAGGCATAGGATCAACTCCAAATCTTTCATAAAGTGACTGACTCCAGGCCTGTTGATTCATTTGAATTTCCCATTGTATCTCTTGCCTCCTCAATATTCGCTCAATACGACGCTGATTTTCTAAAATGTCTGTGTGAATGGCAGTAAGCATTGCATGCAACGAAGGAGGAGGAATAATAGGCTCAGGCGCTGAACTAGAAGATGCACCCCTTGCTCTCAAACCCTGAGATGCCTGAGTGGCTCTAGCAGCTTCCGCTCTAGCACGCGGACCCAACACAGATGCAGCGGGAGTAATGCCCCCCTCCCCATGTGAATATGGCTCAGACGAAGTGATCCCCTGGTCAAGGCAAATCTGAGTGATCATCTGAGGGAATGGAATCGAGCGAGAAGATTTCGCCGATATGTAATGACAGATATCCTCGAAGATCCATGCAGCCACATCAATAATCGCATCGCCCATAAACTCGATCAGCAAGTTCACTTCGTCTAACTTTGAAGCACCCTCCGACCCACGGCAATAAAGATTACAATGAATAATCTTATTCATTGTAGCATAGTCCGGATGCATGAAACCAATCGGAAAAGTGATTCCGTCATTCTTGGGAGGTGTGGGATTACTGTATATGATTTCCATAGCTGCCTGCCTACTCTTTGGCTCATGATTGGGATGAGGATACTCTATCTCTGAAGGAGTAGGACGCTCAATCTTAAGAAACTCAGCTATATGGTCTGGAGTGAGTTGAACAACCTTCTTCGAACTCATTTTTGCAGTAATCAAAGCTTTCTTCTCATCCTTCACTGCCACTGTATAAAAATTTTTCACTATTCCTTGCTTGTACCCCTTCCACTGCACTAGCCATTGACCCAACTTCCTTCGCTGAATCACGCTTAGCACACGATCAAAAGAATCAAAAGCCTTCGCCTTCACAAACCTCTCCGGTTTGAATCCTTTAGCTTTAATAAATTCTGCCCAAGTCTGCTTTGCCGGCTTTTGTGCACCAGTGTGCCTTGTGGGTTTGTCTCTATGTGAAGTGGGAACGGAGCTTAAGACTTTCCTCGGGTGGCCAGTAGGTCCTATCTCACCTATCTCAGGTTCACCTTCGGATTCCTCTTCTTCTTCCACTTGCACTGTTTTCTTAGGCAAGAATTCTTCATCAGACTCTGATTCCGATGAAGTATAAGTAAGCACTGATTTCCCTTTGCCTTGTGGAGTCGACTTAGCCTTCTTTTTAGGTGGTTGTCTCTCCGGTTCACCAAATGAAATGCCCTTCACAGGCTCACGAGGTGGTTGTTTCCGTTTCTTCACAGATTTAGCTTTTGGTTTATTGGATTTCTTGGCCTCACGCTCGGCTTTCTTTCTAGCTTCTTCCTCTGCCTTTTTCTTTGCTTCTTCTTCAGCCCGTAGCCTGTCCTCCTCAGCCTGCCTTTCCTTTATGGCTGCTAACAATTCTTCAGTCTGTTTTACTCTTGCCATAACTGTTTTCAAGGTTTCAATAACAATAACAATAATAAGTTAATGTTCAACCTAATTTCAGCAGCATTTCCCCATAAAAATGGAGATTTCCCAATCACCACAAAGCTCAGATACAATCAACACACTCATTCAAAATCCACGAATTCAAAATTCATAACAAAAATTCCAAATTCAATACAAATACTTACCTTCTTCTTTAAAGACAAAAAAATTTGCTCCCTCAAGCTTGTTTAATCTTGTTTATGCCCCTTTAAACTCAAACTCAACAATGGTGAAGATTTTGATTTGGTTTTACGTAGGTGAGTAATGGGTTTTATAGAGGTTACGGTTTCCGGAAATAGAAGGTTAAAGCTTTGAATTTTTTTTAGAGGTTACGAAGATGGAAGATGGAAGAGTGGAGATATAACCCAGCTGGAATGACAGAGGATGTATGCACAAACCCTAGGCTCGAAGATTGCGAAGGCAGGTGAAGGGGTGATGCTTTGGTGCAATTACGTGGGTAGCATGGGAATGGAAGGGAGCAGTTCGTGGCTTATTGGAGAAGCCACGGACTTCAAAAATTATCCAAACCAATTTAATAAGTGGCGGTCTTTGACTCTTTTTAAAAATTTTAAGTCAGTTATCGATAATTGAGAATGGGCTTATCGATAACTGGCCTGCTCTGCTGCACACTTTCAAAAATCTGAAGAAGATGATTATCGATAATTGGGTATTCAAGGTTATCGATAACTGACATTTTCTGGCACTGGTTGGCTTAAGCTGAGATTAAGATTATCGATACTTCCTAAAAGCAAATATCGATAATGGGCAAAATTTTTCACTTTTATTTTGATTTTGAGGGAACAATTCTTTTATCAAAATGAAGATAGGTAGTACCTTTTTCTGACTGTAATCCACAAGCCTGCTCTTCCTCATCTGTACTTCACTGTCCCAATCAAACAATTACTCAACTCTGCTCTGATTCACCCCATGCATAACTTTCCCAAGCCACATTTCAACTGAATTTCCATTCTCTTCAATTGCACAAACATACCAAAATTGCTGAATTAAGGCTACCTAGGTATTGAAAAATTTGGCAATGAATCTTACAGCTTCAAAGGGGTCCTAAGGGAAACTTTGACACGAAAGAAATTTTTAGCTCGAAGGACTCCAAAGATGGCCTTAAATCATTTCCTAACTCAGTAAAATTGTTCCAATATGATCATAATGCATTCACATAAATTATTCAAATTTCGAAACATATGCATGATGAATGATAGAAATGAGAATTTTCAACAGAACACACAACTATATAAGATCTCTCAACAGATACGAATGGCTCGAATTATATTCATGTTCTCACTTTCTTGAGTAACAAATTGGATATTTATCAAGTTCACCATGTACATTAGCAGGATAAGAAAATTCAATAATGAATTAAGTCAAGTAACTACAAGACCTGAGTATTTTGATATAAATAAGCATGTACTAATTATAGAAGCTTGCAAATATACCATAATATGCACACAACATATAATATTTCAAACAAAAATTTTAAATTGGACCAAAATTTAGCACAACAAGTGCTCTCCCCCCAACTTAAGATCAACAGTGTCCTCAATGTTGAAAGGAAACCAAAAATAAAGACTATAACCCTAAAAATATATACACTAATAGAAAAAGGAAAAGAAAATATTATAAAGACATATATATATACTAACCCAAATGTAAGTAGCGCACACTACTTACCCACCGGATCCTGGTAAACAGGATCAACCAGATGTTCTTCAGTTTCCTCAGAAGAGAAAGTTTCGAGAAAAGGTTTAAGTCTTTGACCATTAACCTTGAAAACATTACCTGACTGAGGGTTCAGAATATCTACCGCCCCATGCGGATAGACCTGATGTACAATGAAAGGTCCTGTCCATCTTGACCTTAACTTTCCTGGAAATAGATGGAGTCGAGAATTGTATAATAGAACTTTCTGTTGGGGTTCAAAATGTTTTCTCACAATATTTTTATCATGAAAAGCCTTGAGTTTCTCTTTATACAATCTCGAACTGTCATAGGAATCTTTTCTGATCTCCTCCAACTCATTGAGTTGTAATTTTCTGTACTCACCAGCTTGAGTCAAATTATAATTCAAGGTTTTAATGGCCCAATATGCTTTATGTTCCAATTCAACAGGTAAATGACAAGCTTTACCATAAACTAGACGATAGGGAGACATTCCCAACACCGTTTTAAAAGCAGTTCGATAAGCCCATAAGGCATCAATTAACCTTTGCGACCAATCCTTACGGTTGGGATTCACGGTTTTTTCCAAAATATGCTTTATCTCCCTATTGGCTAATTCAGCTTGACCATTGGTTTGTGGGTGGTAAGCAGTCGAAACTTTATGTGTAACTCCATATTTCTGCATAAGTTTTGCAAAAGGTTTGTTACAGAAATGGAGTCCACCATCACTTATGATTGCTTTAGGCATTCCAAACCGACTAAAAATATTTTCTTTTAAAAATTTCAGAACAACAGAATGGTCATTAGTCTTGGTTGGAATAGCCTCTACCCACTTGGAAACATAATCGACAGCAAGTAAAATATAGAGATTCCCACAAGAAGCAGGAAAAGGACCCATGAAATCAATGCCCCAGCAATAAAAAATTTCCAAAATTAAAATGGGAGTTAAGGGCATCATATTTCTTCGGGTTATTCCTCCTAACTGTTGACATCTCTCACAAGACTTACAGAATTGATATGAATCTTTGAAAAGAGAAGGCCAGTAAAAACCACTTTGAAGTACTTTCGCCGATGTCTTCTTGGCAGAGAAGTGTCCTCCACAAGCTTCAGAATGGCAAAATGACAAAATTGATCTTTGTTCATTCTCAGGAACACACCTGCGAATGATTTGATCAGCACAGCATTTGAACAGATAAGGATCATCAAAGAAAAAGTATTTAACTATAGATAAGAACTTTTTCTTGTCTTGGGAATTCCACTCAGAAGGAATTTGTTTAGTCACAAGATAATTAACAATGTCAGCAAACCATGGACTAGTAACAAGAGCAAACAGTTGCTCATCAGGAAATGTTTCAGAGATAGGTTGAGTTTCAAAAGAATCGTCAAAGATGATTCGCGACAAATGGTCGGCCACTACATTCTCAACTCCTTTTTTATCTTTGATTATGAGATTAAATTCTTGGAGGAGAAGGATCCACCTAATTAATCTTGCCTTAGCATCCTGCTTAGTAAACAGATATTTTAAAGCAGAATGATCAGTAAAGACTACAATAGGGGTTCCTATCACGTATGACCTAAACTTGTCCAATGCAAATACTACTGCCAGAAGTTCTTTTTCAGTGGTGGTGTAATTCATTTGTGCATCGTTTAATGTTCTACTGGCATAGTAAATAACATGTGGCTTACCATCTTTACGTTGCCCTAGCACCGCCCCTATAGCATAATCACTTGCATCACACATCAATTCAAAGGGCAGATTCCAATCTGGGGATTGCATAATTGGAGGTGAAATCAAAGATTCTTTTAATTTTTTAAAAGCTTCCTCACAATCAGCATTCCATTCAAATGGAATATCTTTTGAAAGAAGACGGCACAAAGGTCGTGCAATTGCACTAAAATCTTTAATAAACCGTCTATAGAAACCTGCATGCCCTAGAAATGATCGGATATCTTTTACACTTTTAGGGGAAGGTAACTTAGCAATTAACTCAATTTTCGCCCTGTCTACTTCAATGCCCTTTTTGGACACTATGTGTCCAAGGACAATCCCCTGATCTACCATGAAATGACATTTTTCCCAATTCAAAACAAGGTTCTTTTCTTTACAACGAAGCAATACCTTTTCAAGGTTAGTCAAACAGTCCTCAAAAGAATCACCAAAAACTGAAAAATCGTCCATAAATACCTCGACGATCTTTTCTACCATATCACTGAATATTCCCATCATACATCGCTGAAATGTACCTGGAGCATTACAGAGGCCAAAGGGCATGTTCTTGAAAGCAAAAGTTCCAAATGGACAAGTGAAAGTTGTTTTCTCCTGGTCTTCCATAGCAACTTCTATTTGATTATACCCGGAGTATCCATCTAAGAAACAATAATAAGCATGCCCTGCCACTCGTTCCAAAATTTGATCAATGAAAGGGAGTGGAAAATGATCTTTCCTAGTGGCCTCATTCAACTTCCTATAATCTATACACACACGCCACCCAGTAGTGGTGCGTGTAGCAATTGAATCCCCCTTTTCATTAGTCACTACTGTCACTCCAGATTTCTTAGGAACTACATGAATTGGACTTACCCATTTGCTATCAGCAATTGGATAAATAATGCCCACATCCAACCATTTCAACAATTCCCTCTTAACCACATCCTTCATGATGGGATTAAGACGCCTTTGAGGCTGGCGAGTGGGTTTAACATTTTCCTCAAGATTAATAAAATGGGTGCATACAGTAGGGTTTATTCCTCTAAGATCTGCAATAGACCAGCCTAATGCAGTTCTATGTTTTCTCAGCACCTCTATCAGTTGTGTTTCTTGGTCAGTCTTCAAGTGAGAAGAAATAACCACAGGAAAAGTGTCATTGTCTCCTAAGAATGCATATTTCAGATCAATAGGCAGAGTCTTCAACTCTAATACTGGTGGTTCAACAGAGGATGGTAATAATTTCTTCTCTGATGGGGGTAGTTCCTCAAATCGAGGTACCCAACCACTCACCTCCATCACAACTTCATTATTTAAAACAGAAGAATCAGAATTTACCTCATCTTTCATACTTACCTCAACACTATGATTTCTTATCAGATCGTCAATTTGATCATCAGACTTTACTTCCGATAAAAATTCCAAGTGCTCCTGAACAACTGTCTCGATTAAGTTTACTTGTTGATTTTCCTCAGCATCATCATTTTCTTCCATTTGCCTGCAAACATTGAAAATATTTAAATTAACTGTCATATTTCCAAAAGAAATTTGCATAACACCATTTTTACAATGAATAATGGCATTAGAAGTGGCCAAAAATGGTCGCCCTAGGATAATTGGGATTTGAGTCCCTGAATCTGGTACAGGCTGAGTTTCTAACACTATAAAATCCACAGGGAAATAGAAGTTATTGACTTGCACTATAACATCTTTCACAATCCCTTTAGGCCGTTTCACACTACGGTCTGCTAATTGGAGATTGATTGAAGTTGGTTGCAACTCCCCTAAATCCAATTGTTTATATACATGATATGGAATTAGGTTCACACTTGCCCCAAAGTCAATAAGTGCATGCTCAATTTTATGTTCTCCCATAACAATTGGAATTGTAGGACACCCTGGGTCTTTAAGCTTAGGAGGTGTATTGGCCTTCAAGATAGAACTAGCCATCTCAGTCATAAAAGCATCCTTAGGAACATTTGTTTTCCTTTTCTGAGTGCATAAATCTTTTAAAAATTTTGCATAAGCCGGCACTCGTTTGATAGCTTCCAACAAAGGAAAATTGATTTTTACTTCCTTAAACATGTCCAGAATCTCAGTATGATCAGTAGGTTTCTTGAACTTTTTAAGCCTTTGAGGAAAAGGTGCAGGAGGAGTATAGAGTTTTTCAGTGACCTGTTCAGGTTCTTTTTCCTCCTCTTGTTCCTTAGAGAATTGATGTTCAAGTTCAGGTAATTTATTTTGTATTTCCTTCCCCCTCTTTTGTGGACTTGTATCCAAAATAATTTCGTTTTGAACCAATTTCGGGTGGATGGTTTTATCAACTGTCTTTCCACTCCTAAGAGTAGTGACTGCCTGAATTTGTTCAACATTTCCCTCACTAGTACCCACAGATTCTACATTATTCTGTCCTTTAGGTGCTTGAAAGGATTGTGTAGGAAACTTACCTTTATCCTGCTGCAATATACCTACAGAAGTGTTAAGTTTAGAAACCTGCACTTTCAACTCATTCACAGAATTACGGATGTCAGTCATAGAAACGTTCTGACTTTGAATAAATTGAGTGACAATATCTTCCAAGTTTCTCTTATGTGGAGGTTGATAAACAGGAGGATTTACCTGATTTTGCTGAGGAGCAAAATTTGCTTGATTTTGAGATGGTGCAAAGTTAGCATTAGGGTTTGGTGAAAACCCTTGTGCTTGAGGTTGGTAATTTGAAACATTACCTGGTTGATTCTAGAATTGCCCTTGAGGGTAATATCCTTGCTGATGTTGCTGCTGTGGATGGAACTGCTGTGAATTCCCTTGTGAAGGACCTGCATTTTCATTTCTCCATTTAAAATTGGGATGATTTCTCCAGTTTGAATTATAAGTCTCTCCATAAGGAAAATTTGACACTTTCTGTTGTGTTCCTTGATAAATGGCATTCACACTGGCTTGGTCATTACACGACTCTTTGAAAGTAGGATACGAGGGACAATCATCAATTGAATGCCCTTGTATATTACACAGATTACAAAATTCAGTTTCCTTAGAAATTGGTAATGTAGAAACTTCATTTACCTTTTTCATTTCCAAGGCTTCTACCTTCTTTGTCAATTGGGCTAACCTAGCCTGAGTCTCATCTGATTCTTTTACAGAAAATTTTCCACTAGCTGTTGGAGTTCGAGACGTTTCTGGGATAGTGTTAACTTCCCAGTCACGTGCTCGTGCAGAAATAAAATCCAAATGATCCCAAGCCTCATCAGGACTTTTTTCAAAAAACATGCCATTACTCATCATTTGAATGAACATTTTGGTATCCGAAGATAAACCTTGATGAAAATAATTTATGAGTTGGCTTAAATCCATGCCATGATGAGGAATTGCATAAGTTAAACTTTTGAATCGTTCCCAAGTTTTGGCAAAGGATTCATTGGTTTTCTGTGTAAAACATTGCAATGCCTTCATTAAAGCATTAGTCCTCTCAGGTGGGAAAAATTTGTCAAAGTATTGCTGCTGCAATTGAGTCCATGAGAAAATAGTGTTCTCCCTAAGATACATCAACCATTTCTTAGCTAGGTCTCTGAGAGAAAAAGAAAACATTCTCAAACAAATTATATCGTGTGGTGCGCCAGTATACAGCATTGTACCACATGCTTCTTCAAAGTCATGCATGAACTCATATGGATCCTCTGACTCAAACCCATGGTACAAAGGTAAGAGTCTCACCATATCAGGTTTTATTGGAAATTCTACTGCATCACGAGGCAGCACGATACAACTTGGTAAAGAATATCTCTGAGGATGAAGAGTCTCTCTAAGAGTTCTTCGCTGAGGTGCTAATGGTTGGTTTAAGGCTTGGTACTGAGGATATTGATTATGAACTACTCTCCCAACAACCTGAGGTGGTTCATTAAAATTTTGACCATTAGTACCTTGATTTTGACCACTACCTAAACCAGTGTTATTTCCTATACCACTTCCACTTCCTTCAGCATTTTGAGAATTTACAACTTGTTCAGGATCAAAATGAGGGTTCTCCATATGAGGAAATTCCATTGAAAAAGATTCAAGTATACTACTTACAGAAAAATTAGAACTTATATTTACGGAGTTTTCTTGATCAACTCTTACAAGTCTATCGAATTCGTCACGAATCCAATTGGACATGCACTAATTAAGAAGAAATACTCTGGTGATAATTACAATGGTTAAACAACAATCAATGGAAGAAACTTACCGGACTTGCAATGAAATTGCAAGTTACCTCTAGTTACTTCAGATTTGACTGTTTCTCAATTGTTGCCAATCCCCGGCAACGGCGCCAAAAATGCTTGCGCGTAAGAAGTGCAGTTCAATCCCAAGCGTAGGATCTATC
>JAESVK010033501.1:0-13285 GCA_017140935.1 Hamamelis virginiana | reverse complement strand
AATTTTAAAATATTGATGTGACCTTAAAATCAACCTATTTGACTCATAAAAGCAAAGAACAATGAATGGGGATTAGGGATTATGTGCAATATTGAGGATTATATGTTAGGGAATTGACGATTATTTGTTGTTGCGGAGATTATATGTTAAACAATTTTCACAATTTAAAAATATTGATGTGACATTAAAATCAACCGATTTGATTCATAAAAGCAAGAGAATGACCTATTGGGAATTGAGAATTATTAGTAAAGCTAGAGATATTTTACACAATCGGGAATTGTAGATTATGAATTAATATGGAAATTATTTGTTAATGTGGTGATTGGGGATTATATGTACTCATTGGGGGCCGGATTAAATGTTATGGTAGAGATTGTGAAGAAAATTCGAATAATTTTCAAAAAAATTTACCATTAGGAGGATATTTTCGTTCAAAAAAAAATATCCATATATATAAGTGCATAAGTTTGTAACTAATTTAACATTTCACAAAACAAACTGTTGGCAACGAATTGGTTTTTTAGAAAGATGTGTGTGTGAGTCGCGAGCGTGCCAACTTCAAATGATCAGATAATTGTAGATTCTCCTTGCCTTGAAGCCTCAAGGACTTTTGCAGTGCTAAATATAAGACAAATAAGATTGGAATGTAATAAACTTAAAAACAAATACGTACCATGTATTGGCCCACAAACTTGTTTACTGAGCTTTGAATGAAACAAACAGAGACTGATCCCTGACCAAACCAGAGTTTGGATTCTTCAGTTACACGATAAGTTACTCCTAAGGAATTAGAAAAACGACTAGGAAAACTAAGAAAACAGAGATGAAAGATTAAAAGCTAATGCTTGAATTTGATCATGGATCCCTCGCTTCTTTGTCCTCTTCAGCTTTTATAGAGGCTGAATATTTTATAACTAATTATATGTGTCAATTTCCAGTTGGCTAAAAGTTATAGCTGCTCCTCATTTCATGGCATTAGTTGAGATCGTGTGTCTTCCATATATTTGATCTGGTCTTCATATATGAACGTGCATTCGAACTTCTAGCCAGATGTTGCCACGTTTCTCATCAGATATCAACATGCATTCGAACTCCTCGTCAGATTTTGCCACATATCTTTCTATTATTTGATCATCTATTTTCATTCTTGACTTTATGACGTTTTTATGAACTATATCAAGGCCACATTTGACAAATGATATTTTGTTGGCCTGGTCTTTTCATGGTCGATTTTTCATAAACCGAATACGTATCATTCTTTTTATTAACTTCGGTCTTATAAGAACTTTGTTTTGAGAACTTCGGCCTTAATAACTGTTGGCCGATTTTTAGTGTGGTAACACAAACACATTCAATATTCCTTGACACGAGCAGGAGTTGCGTATCTATCTATCCTTGTGGTTTCAAATCGGATGGGCAGCCTGTGTCTGGTTCGCTTTTTTAACATCCATGTTTTGGCCTATCAAGTGTTCGGCCTATCTAGTGTCTGGCCTATTAAAGCCTACCCAGTATGTAGGGGACAGTTACCTAATTGGATTGACCTATTGGGCCAGATTGGGCCACCCTTTTCAATATTTTGTCCAACTCGATAAACAATTACAAACTTAAAATTTAAAAGGGAGCAGATATTGCAACCCCAACCAACTCTAAGCCCACCCCTATTCTAAGTACACCCTAATAACTTATATTTAAAACCCATTATTTTCCTAAAATACCCCCAACTGCAAATAATTTTCAATTCATTTGTTAAACCTACGCTAATAAAAAAAATTGCCTTAAACCCCTTCCGTCTCTCACCCATCCCTCTCTCTCAAATCGCTGATCCAGTCTCGTCATCTCCCCCCCGCCCCCCCTCTTTCACGTTTTCCACAATTTCTCATTTTCCTATCTCTCACACTGGCCACCCTCTCTTCTCTCCCTTTCATATCTCTCCATCAAATTTTTATTTTTTTAGATTTAAGGATTTAAACATTTTTTCATCTCTTAACAGCCAAAGGGTATATAAAACGAAACTTAATGAAGCCACCAATAGTGACGAGTTAAGTGTTTTGAAGCTTTAATGGTGTTTTATTTATTTTTATTTTTTTTTTGAAAATTTCATGCTGTTAGGTTACACAGAACTTAACAATTTGGGAATGTTAGGTTTAAGGGTATTTTTGAAAACATAAAAATTGGTCATAGAGTTGGTTGGGGTTGCAATATCCTTTCCCATTAAAAAAAAATCAAAAAAATGAAATAAGTAGCTCATTGGACGTTAGGCTTGTTTGACCAATTGGCATGGCGTTTGGTCTACTTTTGTGGCTATTGGGCTTGGCCCGAGTAGATGGCCATTGGACCTGTCTACTAATTGGCCCAACGCAACCCAACAATTACCTAATTAAACTGACCTATTGGGCCTAATTGGGCTACCCTTTTTAATCTTTTGTCCGGCCTCATAAACAATTGCAAACTTAAAATTTAAAAAAAAAAAATCAAAAAATGAAATAAGTGGCCAATTGGGCGTCAGGCCAGTTTAGCCAACTGACATGGCATTTGGCCCGAGTCGATGGCCATGGGACATGTCCACTAATTGCCCGGCTAAGCCCAACAGTTACCTATTTGGACTGACCTATGGGGCCGGATTGGGCCACCCTTTTCAATTTTTTGTCCGACCTGGTAAACATTTGCAAACTTAAAATTAAAAAAAGGGAGGGGATGTTGACACACCCTTGAATTATAAGCCCACCCTCTCCAATTTTGATTTTTTACCTTTTTATGAAAAAATACATTGTTTTTAAGAAAACTAGCCGAGCTATCCACTAAAAAACATCACTTTGAACAACTTTGTAAAAGAAAGTTTTTCCAAAATCTATCATTTAAGTAGACTGTTTGACCATTTTATTATTTTTACAAAATATTTCGTAACAAATGCCAAAAAGTCTGCTTAAATGATAGATTTTGGAAAAACTTTCTTCTACAAAGTTGTTCAAAATGATGTTTTCTAGTGGATAACTAGGCTAGTTTTCTTAAAAACAATGTATTTTTTCATAAAACGGTAAAAAATCAAAATTGGAGGGGGTGGGCTTATAATTCAAGGGTGTGTCAACATTCCCTCCCTTAAAAAAAAAAAAAAAAAAAAAAAAAATAAAATAGGTGGCCCATTGGGCGTCAGGCCTGTTTAGTCCACTTCTGTGGCTATTAGGCTTGGCCCGAGTTGTTGGCCATGGGACATGTCCACTAATTGGCCAGTCCCGGCCCAACAGTTACCTAATTGGTTTGACTTATTAGGCTGGATTGGGCAACCCTTTTCCATCTTTTGTACGGCCCGATAAAAAATTGCAAACTTAAAATTCAAAAAATTTTGGCCAACTGGTTGGCCAATGGACATGGCATTTAGCCCACTTCTGTGGATATTAGGCTTGGCCCGAGTAGATGGCCATCAAACATGTCCACTAATTGGCCCGTCCAGGCCCAACACTTATATTCAGCCCGATCCGGTCCAATAACTAATGGACTGGGCTGATATGATCTGAAATGAATTGGATTAGGCTAAGGATTTTTGTCCAACATGTGGGCTCGATCCGAGTCCGATAAGTAGCCCAAACTGATCCGATCCACCCATTGGTCTGTCCAATAGCCCGTTTGATCCGATCCCTTAAGCCCAACTCATTTTGATAAAATTAATAAAATTGCATGGTGTGGGATTTGATCCCCATTGCTCTTTAAGATGAAAGTTTTATATAACAATTCTTACCACCAAGCTAAGTATTAACTTGTGATAGATAATATTTAAATTAATTTCATTTAAATTATTTAATAACCATTAAATATACATAAAATAATATTTAGAAAAACACATTGTTGGATTAGACAAATTTCTTATGAATACCATGTTCGAAAAAAATTAGAGAAATCCAACGGTCAATTTTTGAACAATGATTATAGAAAATTAGTGATATTTTTAAAGAACAAATTAGACAATTTTTCATATTGCTATTTTTTAAAAACCGTCCGGTCGATTCTGTAATTTTTGACAATATGATATTCATAAGAAATTTGTTCAATTCAACGGTAGATTTTTATAAATATCTTGTAGAATTAGCCATACACATGTGACTTGAGCTAGTAAATTACAAGGTGCACCTAGTACAATATTGAGTGAGGTTACTTGACTAGAGTCAATCACCAATGACATTTAGAAAAAACTAACCGTTGGATTCGATAAATACATTGTGAATGCCATGCTTGCAAAAAATCATAGCGATCCAATTGTCAATTTTTGAATAATGACTATAGAAGATTTGTGATATTTTGAAGAACAAAACATACAATCTTTCACATTGGCATTTTTCAAAAATAGTCTATTAGATTATTGTGATTTTTTGCAATCATAGTATTATTCATAAGAAGTTTGTTCAATCCAATGGTGGGATTTGTATTTTACAAATTACAGGTCTTTTCTTTTAATAAGTCTTAATTACAATTAAATGAGTCTGTTCACGAGTCTATTCGGTATTTTTTATTTTATTTTTTCATTCATGAACTCACTAATTTTTTGAAAAAGGAAAAAAACTTATTAGTAGAAGTCACAAATTATCTATTTTAATTAAGAATCTCATATATTTTTAATTAAAATTATTATTTTTTGACAACAATCTTTAAATCTTTTTAATTTTTAACTATGGTGAATCTTTTTAATTTTTATCTATGGTGATGCAACTCTCTCCTACCAAAATTTTATACATTTGAAATATGAATAAAATAAGTTTTTTTTTTTAAATTATTATTTATTCATGTACTTTACTAGTTATGTTTTGTTTTTTGTTTTTTGTTTTTTTGTTTTTTTTTTTTTTTTTTTTTTTAAATTTTAATTTAAATATACCAAAAGAAAGTGAAAAAAAAAAAATTTAATTGACAAAAAAGCTTGTAGGCCCGATCCATTAGCCCAATTCGGTCCAGTCCATTAGCTCGATCCGGCCCATTATCTTAGTGGACTAGTCTAATGGATCGAATTGGACATGCCTTTTCCTCTTATTGGATAGGCCCGATCCGATTCAATAGCTTAACAGGTCAAGCCCGATCTGATCTGTTAGCCCATTAGCCCGCTTTCTCAATAAGACAGGCCGATTCGATATGCCCATTTTGACACCACTAGCTTTCACATTAGTCATATGGAAGTTTATGATGAACTGCTTGTAGGAAGGAGGAAGAGACTGAAGGATGATATTAGTGGACAACATAGCATCCATCCAATATTCAAATTCTCTAATTCGTGAATTTTCCTTATCATCTTGAAACAGTGTTCATTAACAGATGATTCTTCTGCCAACCTAGTAGAGATATGTAATGGCCATTTGTAGACTACTATCAAAAGTTTGCAAGGGCCAATATTTGAATAGGAGATTGCATGTGTCCCAATATTTTCTTGGTTATCCTTTTTTATTATTATTTTTCCAAATGATGGAAAAATCCCCATCTCCAACCCCCTTCAATATTAAGAAATAGCTTTTCATACATATCCATGCGCTCGAACTCAAAACTATTCTTCTAAATGTGGGATACTTTCAACTCGTCAAGGTACGTACTTTAGGTTATTAATAACCATAATTCATGAAGTGGAAGTCCTAAACCTTGGCATCAGCCTTGACTATTAAATGGAAAGGATTTAGGGATGATCTCTCCATTTTTAGGGATTAATTTGAGTCCAAACCTCAAAGGGAGAATGCCTAGAAAGAAAAAGATGAAAATACAAACCAGTAGACCAACACATATATGTGTCCAAAGATTAGTTGGATGTTCTAAGCATGCATGATATTTTTTGGGACCGTGTATATAGAGTTATAAATTAATTCAAAAGATTTTTATTATGATTGATGGAATTTAATTTTATGAAGTCATGCATATTCCGGTACTTTTAAAATTGTTATGTAAGTATATTTTGGTCAATTGAAAGTTCTTTATATTTTGAAGATTTATATTATAAAGAATTAAAGATATAGATAATCCTTGGATAATTAGTAATAAAACCCATCGTTTATTTGATAACAAACCTTATAAAGTTATATTAAGAGAGAGAGAGGGTGAGTTTAATTTATTACGTCTGTGTAAATGAGTTCTCAACAATAGTCTAATCCGAGTCCAAGAAGTATGGAGAATAGGCAAGTGAAACGCAAGGCTTGTGTAAGCATCAAGATAGGTGTTGATCGCAATGGCAGTCCTCCAAGAAAGCAGCAACAGATCACTGCACCCAATATTAAAGAATGTGATGTTAAGTTTTTGTCATCTTGGTGTAAAGATGTATACATCTTTACAATTTATCTTTACAATATACCTTTTTTCCAATTTTGTACCTTCTTTCCCTTAGTATAAAGATGTATACATCTATACATCTTTACACCAAGGGAAAAAAGGAACAAAAATGGAAACCGACCCAATCAAACTGCTGGTGATGGTCGGATATTGGAAGGCGAGTAGTGTTGGTAAGAAAATTGTGCAGAAGGCTGAGATAGTTGGATTTAAGAAGGCACTAGTCAGGGCGGAACCAGGATTTTATCTTGGGGGGGCCAAAACATTAAAGAAAAAAATTCAAAATTCAAACATCGAAATATATTAAGATTCAAAACTAAATTTCTTCATGAATAATAAAACTAATATATATATATATTCAAACAAAAAAAAAAAAAAAAAAAAAAAAAAAAACGACAAACATGATTCAAAAACCGGTAAGTTTCAACCGAATTATCTATCAAAAAGGAACTCGACGTTCTTTCAAATCTTGAAAGTCTTTTATGATCGATTCTATGCTAAACTTCATAGCAATTTCTTTTTCAATAAACAAAATCAAAGAGTCCGTAAGAAACTCATCCTCCATTTTATTGCGAAGCCTAGTTTTGACAATATTCATGGCTGAAAATGAGCGTTCTGTTGTTGCAGTAGAAACAGGAATAGTAAGCACAAGAACTATCACTCTATAAATAAGTTGATAGATTGCTGATCTTCCAGTCTTCACCAACCACTGACACAGTTCAGAAATAGAAGACAATTTTTGAAACTCTGTTTGTTGAACAGCATCACACTCATAATGGCGAAGTTCTATTTTCAATTGCACTTTCTCCCTATCTGTGAAGTCTTGTGGATAAAATTTATCTACCAATTGGCAAACATCATCAACTTTGAAAGATTCATATCCATTTCGAGGGTCCAAAGTCGTGCTAAGTATAAGCAACTCCATTTAATGCTTACTAACCGATCATTTAATTCTTGTAGTTGAGAATCAATTGTAGCATTAAAAATATCTATCCGATAATGATGCTCAATTGAAAATTCACCTTGTTGATGACGAGCTCGACCTCCCCTTGAAACATAATAGGCATTCATATCCGGGACATCTATGTTGCGTACTTCACAAAATGATTTCACATTGGTGAGTAAATCTTTCCAGCCATCATCTCTCAACTTTTAGAGAAGTGATTTAGTTAATGAAACAAGACGCACGGCATTTAAAATATCTTGAGATTTGCATTGCAAAGCTTGACAAAGTAAATCAGTACTCTGCATAATTTAGTTCATAAGATGTAAGATGAAGACAAACTCAAATGATGTCAATGCTTGATAAGCTGAATCCG
This sequence comes from Hamamelis virginiana, assembly GCA_017140935.1. Classification (NCBI taxonomy): domain Eukaryota; kingdom Viridiplantae; phylum Streptophyta; class Magnoliopsida; order Saxifragales; family Hamamelidaceae; genus Hamamelis; species Hamamelis virginiana. Next base: position 5,678 of record JAESVK010033501.1, on the reverse strand, counting down.
CATTTCCTCGTTGAGCATAAGTAGTTCCATCTTCAATGATGTTAAGAAGAACTTCGCAAGTTGGACTGAACATAATTATCAAGCTGGAAACAGATTTAAAGTGAGAACTCCAACGAGTATCTCCTGCTCGTTGTAAAGTGCATATTTGATTAAGGCCCTTACTAGTCTCGAGCTCATCAATGGCAATTAAATGTGCAATTTGAGAGGCTTGAGCTACTTTCAATTCATCATTACGCTTGCATGAAGCACCAACAATATTGACAATAGAAGTCAATTTATTAAAAAATTGATGAATGATGATAACGCCTCTCGATGCAGCAACTAATGCCAATTGTAAGCGATGTGCTAAACAATGGACATAGTAAGCATATGGACAGTCATTTAAAACCAAGGCTTGCAATTCATTCCACTCTCCCCGCATATTACTTGCACCATCATATCCTTGCCCTCGAATATTCTGAATATCTAAATTGTAATGAGACAATACATAATATATCTCATTTTTTAGAGTTAATGCTGCAGTGTTGGAGAACAAGCCCAAAAAAATGCTCTCTCAAATTGCTATCTTTGTCAACAAATCTCAAAACTATAGCCATTTGCTCTTTCTTTGATTCATCGCGAGCTTCATCAACAATTATACAAAACTCTGCATCACCAATCTCCTCATGAATTGCATTCTTCACTTTGGTCGAAATGACATGTAAAATTTCTTTTTGGATTTTTGGTGATGTGTAAGAGGCATTTTTGGGAGCATTCTAATACAACTTTCGCAAATTTTTCGATATATGAACTTAATATACTTATCATTTCAAGAAAATTTCCACGATTGATTGAACTTTGACTTTCATCGTGACCTCTAAAAGCACAACCTTGAAATGCAGGCCATTTGGCTGAATCAATTGAAGTTTTAAGTCGGAGTCAATTGTTTGCAATTTGCTCAGAAGTAAATTTATCAAACACTCTCTCTATATGTTGACACTGCTCCATCAAATCCTGGCACGATTTCTCGGCAATTTTATGAATAGAGTTAGGATCTTTCCTAACATGATTCAAGAAAGCGCAATTTTGCCCATCCCTAACTTTCTTCAAATTTTGAAATCCATCAACTGTAAATACAGACCCAGACTTATTAAAGAGATAGCATGGTAGGCAAAAAGCTGCATCTTTTTCAGGGGAATATTCTAACCACGAAGGAAATAGATTGAACCATGAAGATTGAAAACTACGAGGATGAGCTTCTAATCCAGATTTTGGATACTTTGAAAGAATAGGTTGGTATGCACCATTCTTAATGTAAGCTCGTCGAATTTCATCGCGTTGATTGACATCATAATCTCATATTCGCGGATGCTTTCCTGGGTCACGTTCTAAAGAATTTAAATCAACTTCATTGTTTTCAATTCTTTGAGATTTTGTAGAACGAGTTTCAAAAATTGGAATATCATTAGTAAGAGTTAGTACTGTTACATTAGATTCCAAGTTTTTGGCATTTTTCCTTTTGAAGAGTTCGTAAATCGTAGACGGCTTTCCCATCTATAAATCAAATAAAAATAATATTTATTTAGTTTAAGCAATTTTAATTCACACTAAAACATAAACTAATATTACTAAAAACAAGCACAAATAGGATTTTCAATCACAAAGGGTTTTCAATTGGCTCACCCCCAACCTCCTACAACCATACTACAACAATCAATCACAAATAGGATTTTCATTTGGCTCATCCCAAACCTCCTATCACCACTATAAATATATCACAAGCTAACTTAATCAACCAATTGGATAAATAAAAATCGAATAGTGAATATGAACAATAAAGCCAATAATAAGCTACATACCGTTTTGTTGAAGCAAACTACTCTCAAATTCCAAGCATTTAAGTTCAACGATCCCGTATTTGCTTCATTCACTTTAAAATCAAGATTCCCAAATCCCTAAAATAAAAAACATATATGTATAAAAATCATATAAGATTTAAACATAAAGAGAAACAAATATTTGCCAACCATAATTTTTTTCAATCACATATAAGAATATTGAGTCCCAAACCATGATGAAAATAGAAGCATTAAAAAAAAACTAAAAATAAAAAAATTATAAAAAAAAAAATATTTTTTTTTAAGCATTAAAAAAATTAATGTTTTGTTGTTGACTTGTTTAGACTTGTTGTTAACTCCAAAAAAAAAAAAAAACAAATACATCTTTAGTGGTTTAAAAAAAAAAAAAAAACATGAAATCATAAAATATTAAACATCTTTTATTCTATTGTTCATTGGAATCAAAACTCAAAATGCAAAATATACTTTTTTAATGGAGAACTAGGAAGCACTAATAGAGAATAAAATAATGACAAGAGTAGTTCTCAAAATTTAGCATTAAAAATTGAAATGGAAAACAAATTAAATGGAAGTATTAGGGTTTGGGACCACTTACAATTTACAAGTGGAGTCTTGGAGAGTGGAGATCCCATACTAACAAACACACATGGAGCCATGGAGCCATGGAGACATAACCTGATCACCGCATAAGGCATGAAGGCATCAGTGCATCACTCATCAGGCGTGGGGGCCGTGGGGCAGTGTAAGACCCCGAAATTTTTTTTTTTATAGCATATATATATTTTATCTATTTATATATGTGATTGTTGTTATTATATTTTAAATATACACTTGGCATTTTGCCATTGGGCAATGAAATGTGTCATGTGGTCATCAATTGAGAAGGGTGCATGAGAAATTATGTACACCCTTGGGTGACATCTAAAATGTGAATGGTGGATATATATGAATGGTGGATGAATGAGAGAATGGGGGATGAATCTAAGAGTGGTAGATAAATTTGAGAGTGGTAGATAAATTTGAGAATGGAATATGAGAATGATGGATGAATGTAAGAATGGTGGATAAATTTGAGAATTGAAGATGAAAATGATGGATGAATGTAAGAATGGTGGATAAATTTGAGAATGGAAGATGAGAATGATGGATGAATGTAAGAGTAGTAGATAAATTTGAGAATGAAGAATGAATCATTTCTCTATAAATACCACATTTCAAATGCTAATGAATACACAAGTAGTAGAGAAGAAAGAAATTAGAGAAAGAAAGAGAAAGAAAAGAGAGTGAGAAGTACTCTTTGAGGGAAGGAGTAAGCAATTCTTGAAGTTCAACACATACACAACCAAGGTAGGGTTCTACTATCTTACATATTTCATGTTGAGTTTGAAAGAAAATAAGGATTTCTTGTCTTCTTTAGAAGTAGAAATCTTGTTTGATAAATTCATGCAAAATGAATTTGGCTTGAGGTTGAAAAATTAAAGTTTATATACGTTGAATTTTTCAGATTTCTATTTATAACAGTTTTAGTTTAGAAATTCTAATTAAATGTAGAAAAATCGTTTTTGAGCAAGGTTTGTTGGAACAATCTCCTAACTTCTAAATTTGTTTTCAATAAAAATTTTATGAAGAAAGGATGTGATTTACTATTTTTCTTTGATTTTAGAAATGGCTGTTACACAGCAGGTAATCACACTGTTTTTGTGTATCAACTTAAATTTAAAATCGGAGGATGTTCCACTCATCCTAAAATCTTGAAATTTTCTGGAGATATTCATACGTGAATCTAGTTTCTACTTGTAAAATTTCACATTTTTATTCGAAAATATGAATTTTTAAAAATTCAAATACTATTGCTGGGTTGAACAAATATATATATTTCCAGCTTTTTGTTTTGAGATGCTAAATAATATTTTAGCACAAGAAAATACTTTTTCCTTGAAGCATTTCGAATTTATGAATAATATCGACAGGAAAATGGTTTTATTTTTTGGGATATATATAAATATTATATATATGTCAATGATGTTGATAATTCAATTGAGTGATAATATTGAATTGAAGTATTTCTTTAGATACCTAAGGTTATTTATACAAATTAGTTGAGATATCTGGAAAATATGGATACTGTGGACTTATGGTAAACCCCTGAGAATGAATATATTGCTTATGGAACTGTGTTGACCTATATTCGGTAATGATATATATTACGAATGGGGATGTGATTATCTTGATTCTTTTAAAAAATCAAGTATGAGATAATAATAAAGATTATAACATGCTGTTATTGTTTATTATGAATAACATAATATGGCGCATGTTATTTATGATGCATAAAATATATGCATGTGATATTTGCCATACTAATTGTAAAATAAATTGGCATATGGCAATGTGGTTGTGATATATTGGAAAGAAAGTGACTGGGCTTATAAGTAAATTCCATACATCTCCAAATAACAACGTATTTTGAGAAAATAAAACCGTGCGCTTGTTATGTAGACATACTTGTACGGGCATGTATGTTGTGCATACAAGTAAAGCGAGAAATATTGTTATTTGGAGAAGTATGGAGAATTACAGAGGCACAGTTACAGGTAGTGGCTCAAGTTGATTCATATGTATATCATCGATATAACTGTTGAAATGAAATATATGAGCAGATATACTATGAAATGTAATACATGAAGTATTGATATAAGATGTATGCCATATGTATTGCATGAAATAATTGCATCTGGCATGAGACACAGTTACATGTGAGATATGTTGCATAGAAAATCATATGCATTTGTGATTAATTATGTAACTGAGGAATTGAGACACCACCGATGGACAAAAGATCCTGGTAACAGTTAGTGCACTAATATATCACCCTTGCTAAAAACAGTACGTAAATCCTCTTGTCAATGAGTGACAATCGCGGTAGGTCCTAAAAAGGCGGGGACTGGGTGATATACATCCTAAAAAGGTGGGGATGCTGTTGTGGTAAGATGGTTGAGTACCTAAAAAAAAATGAGGTAGCCATCTGTTATGATGAAATGGTAAATCCTAAAAATAAGGTTGCTATTTGAGTATTGATATCCGTTTTACAAGAAAGACAGGACAGAGAAGATGGCAGACATGATTGCATGAGCATTGCATTGTATATCTGTCATATGCATAAAGCATGATTATTTTTATAAAAATGAGATGAATATATCCTGAAATTTATCAATGAATAAGGATATTATATGTGATGTTTAATTGATGATGAGATTTATTGATAGATTTAAAAATCCTGACGTTTCTTTTAAAAGCATCATGATTTGAGGTTTACGAACCTTACTGAGCAATAGTGGTTTTTGCTCACCCCGTTTATTTTTTTCCCCCCCACAGGATCAACAAGTCAGTAACTTGGAAGAGAGAATTTGAAAGTTATGAGGATGGACGTGACAGTGTTACTCTCTGTGAATACTCATTTAGAGTTTGAGAATAATTTGAGTACATTACGGGACTGTACTCACATTATATACTAGTACTCATTGTTGTCTTTATATTTGGAATGTAGTATTTTCCGCACTTTATGTATTTTATAAAACTCTTAAATTTGTATTGGAATTATCTAAAGATGAGTGTTAGATGTTTTATGTTATAGTATCATTTTCGCATAGGGGTTACCCTGTGTGGGGTGTTACAGGCAGAGGCAAGATTCAAGAGGGTAATTGGTAAAGGTAAAGACTGTAAAGTCACTAAAGTGAATAGGGTTAAAAGACTTAAAGTCGAGCTGTGACACTAGGGCCATGTTTGGGTTGGATCTTTTAAGTTTTAATTCTATTGGGCTACTTATTCTTTTGGGCTTTT
>JAESVK010033500.1:0-13500 GCA_017140935.1 Hamamelis virginiana | reverse complement strand
ATCTGCACCTGTTCATCATTTGTAGGCCTGTGGGTCATCTGCGAAGCTTTCGCCCTCCATCTGGAAATGAAGGCAGAGAAACTCTCCCTCGGTTCCTGCTTAGTAGTCTCAAGATCCCTACGAGTCACATCAATCTCAGTGTTGTACTTGTAGTGATTAGTGAACTCATTGCAAACATCCTCCCATGTCTTCAACTTAGTCTCATCTAAGGATAAAAACCACTTCGAGGCTGACCCTTTCAGTGATTCATGAAACATCTGAGCCAATAGCTCATCATCGGCTCCACGAGGTTGCATCGCCCTCACATACATCTTCAAATGGGTTTTAGGGCAACCCATCCCATCAAACTTCTCTAATTCTGGCATCTTAAAACTGAACGGCATACGGGCCTTGGGGAACAGTGAAAAGGATGTCACATCAACCATGTCATCAGACCGACGCATCCCCCTCAGGGCTTTCTCTAAGGCTTCAACCTTACTCGACAACAAGATCGGATCCCCAGAGAGGAATCTAGATCCACTGGGCTCGCCATCCAGATTGATGGGCTTAGATTTGGCTCCTGCCTGGGCCTTGGCACTGTCATCAACTTGGACTGGGATAGGTGGATCAGAGGTACTCTTCGGGTTCTCTAAGTGGGCCTCCCTATCTTGATCTGTACTGGTCTGTTTATCTTGGGACATTTTCTTAATCTGTTCAGTCTCACGGGCCAGGGCATCAATTCGGTCCATGATAGCATTCAACACTGTAGCAGTGGTACTGGATTCTCCGTCAGCCATTGAGGATACACTCGGGGGTTCAACACTAAAAAGACGCCCTCTAGAATCACGACGCCAGGCCAGAATTCTACACCACGAAATGGGCTTTTTTAGAAAAAAGGGACAAGTCCAAGATACTCGAAACCTACTGACAGACTATCAAGGAAGTGTTATCCAAACGGAGAGAAAGAGAAAGGAGAAAACCGTCCTATCATAATTCCAACTCATTTCCCTATCTCACAAGGGCACTTCCTTAGAAATTAGGAAATAAATCAGAATCACCAATAGGGAAATAAAACATTATCAACCAAACAAGGCATAAAGAGCAACACCAAGGACCAATCCTTCATTCTCAGGGTACTTTCCTTTGAATCGAAGGTCTTAGTCAAAACAAGCCAAAACAACCTAGTCACAGAAAAGGGTATGTACCTTTAGAATATTATCTTCCATCCTCAAAATAGTCCTTTCATTCTAAGGACCAAAATCCTTAAAATAAAGGGCCTATATTAAAAATATCAAAGTTTATCTAATGGTGACATATCCCTAAGTTCTAGCATTCACAAACAAGGCTCACATCAAATTGGGACAATTTCGGCAGCATAACGACGCAATTATGTGCTAAAAGAAATTTGGCAGCATAACAGTGTAGGTATGTGTCGAGGGAAAATTTCGACAGCATAACGGTACAGTTAGATACCAAAAGGAATTTCGGTAGCATAACAGTACAATTGCGTGTCGAAATTTCGGCAGCATAACAGGTGTGTGCAAGCACTGTAGGGTAGAGTGTCCTACTTGGCTGTCTACATGGACTAATGCAAAAGGTGGGTTCAAAGGTTCCTATTGCAGACCAATCCATATACCTAACCACATGTGACACATGGCGTGCCGCGTGGGTCAAACAGTACTGATTGGTCATTGATATACCCCGAAGGGTACTTGACAATAGGTTGATGGCTTCGTCATGATTGCCCTAGTGTCGAGTGGAGACAGGGATCAGGACTAGACCATCGTTTGGCAAGGCAACATCGTCCTATCACACAATGACATGCAGCTAATATAACTAAAATGATATGCAGTCACACAAATGCAAGTGGTTGATTTTAATTAATTTAAGAAATTAAATAGCCCAAATAAATTAATGAAGTTTAGCCCTCGACATCCCCAGCGGAGTCACCAGTTCTGTGGACCAGCCTCGTGGACGGGGCTTTGATGGTGTGAGTCCACATCATCACCGGGCGATGTGATTAGGGGGGTTTAGAAAACAAACAAAGGAGTCGCCACCTTATTTTTAAGGAATAAGGAAACCATAAAAATATTTTATTTTCAATAAAACCAAACTCCATTAATGGAAAAGCAGTCTACAAACCAGAGTTGGATCCGGGGGCTAGGTTACGACGTGGGAAGGTTCCAAGCTTTCACTTGTAGGCACCCACCTCGCCCTACTTAAAGGACTTCTAATTTATTTGGGCTATTTAAATTTCTTATTACAAACAATCCTAAATAATCTAAATCAACCAATAAAGTAGTGATATAAATGCAGTAATCTATATTAGTTATATTAATAAATAAATAAAAATATATACAAACAAACCCCTAAAACCTAGGACACCCTACGGGCATCCTAGGGCGGACTTGAGCCCTATTAGCGCCTACGTAACTTACTAGTATCACCTAGCAAGTATCAAAGTCCACGTAGTTCGACTACCCTAGGACTCTCCTATTGTAATCGATCACATCATCAACGGTATTTCAACCTAATTCAAGACTCTAACTTCGAGAGTTTTTTTTATTCTTTCAAAATCATTTATTTGAAATCATTTCAAATTAAAAGATATTCATAAAATCCAAATATTCCAAAACAATTCTTATCTTTAGAATCCAATTCCAATTAAAAATCTTTTTCAAAGATTTTCAAGAAAACAAATCATATGGGAGGAATCTCATTCCAAGGTAAGAAAATCTTTAAAACATTTCAAATCTTTTGAAAATCAATTAATAATCAAATATCTCATAAAATCATATTTATTTCATAAATATTGCATTAAAAATCTTTTTATAAAATATCTCGAAGGTTGACATCTCAAATCAAATAAAACACACAAATCTGATAGCAATCTTTACAACAAAGAAAATTCCTAGGGAAGGTCAAGTGACCTTCCTAGCCTAGGGTCTCTAACTAACCCCAAAGTTAATCTAAAACCCTAACATACTAATGCAAATGCATGCTGTAATTTAAACAAATAAGCATGTAATTAATTCTAAAAATGCATGAAAATGCCCCTAAATGCACACTAATTAATCTATGTGAACCTAAGCATATTTCTAAGTTGGATTTGGCCTTAAAAGAATTTTTAGAAGTGATTTAAAGGCATAAACAAATCTGGACAGATTTGAATATGGACCTTTAATCGCTCTAAAAATCATGAAAACAAAGATTAAAAATGTGAAAATGTCCTAGCATGCTTTCTACATGAATATACTATGAAACTACTAATAAAATCATGCAAAATCTGGCTTAAAAATGTTAATTAAGCCACTTTAAAACATGTATTCGAATCTGGACAGATTTGAATACATACTTTAAGTAGCTTAAAAATCATCTTTAATCCATAATAAAATCAAATAAACACCCTAGCATACAATCTAACATGCTCGACTAATTTACCATGCAAAAACATATCAAAAACTATACAAAACCATGCTTAAACAATTAATTCAAACACAAGGGGAGGATCTTACCTTCGCACGCTCCCTCGTACACAATTTTTATATTCAATCCATTAAATCCATGTCAAGTATTCAAATAATCATAAAAAGCACAAACAAAAAGACTCAAGACTCTTTACATGTCAAAATACACATTAACGTACTCATATTACCATTAAAATCACCAATCAATTATCATGGGATTCGAATAATAACATGAATATATTAACCTTCATTCTAAACATGCTCGCATACATGAAATAATAATAACGGACTCATCCTAAACATAAATCATAACAAAAACTAACCCTAACATGCATACACACATAAAATCACAAGAAACTAACCCTAACATGCATATACACATAAAATCACAAGAAACTAACCCTAACATGCATACATACATAAACTCACAATAGAACTCACTAATCCTAAACATGCATATTAACAAGTCTAATCCTACTCATGCATACATACATAAAATCATGAAAAAACTATTTCTAATCATGCATACGTACATAAAATAACAAGAAAACTAACCCTACATGCATGCTCACATAGAATAATGATAGAAAATAATAAACCCTAGGCATACATACTAACATGATATAACAACAAAGTTAAACCTAATCATGCATACTCATACGAAATCAAAAAAAACAAAACTAATCCTAGCATGCATACTTACATAAAACCCTAACTAAGTTAACCCTAATCACATTTAATCACATAAAACAATAATATACCTAACCCTAACATGCATATGACATGAAATAATGAATAAAACTAAATCCTATCATATTAAACATACTCATAGTAGAAAGAAAAGAGAAGAGAGAATTCATATCATATGAAAATCAAGAGGACTTACAACATAGCCTCATCAATTTACACAAGAAATCATGAAGAAATGAAGGTCAAGGTTAAGGGTTTACCCTGCGATCTCCTTCTTAGCTAGCCTCCTCCAAGCCCTTAGCCTTTTCTTCTTACTCCTTCAATGGTGTAAGAGTGAAGAGCCTCAAAAATCTGTAGCCTCCTCTCCTAGAAACCCTAGAAATCTCTCCTTTCTCTCTTGAACCTCTATAGTGCAGTATATATAGAGCTAGGGTTCAAAACCCTTGAATGGTTAGGATTAATCCCTTTAAAAAACAATCCTAAGGCTTAGAATGGGTCTCTTTAGGGTTTGAAAGCTGAAACCCTTCGCATTTATGCCAAAAAATCCAATCAAATCGGCCAAAATAAGTCAAATTCTCAAAAATGGCAAAATTGGCTCGAGTAAGCTGGTGGCCGTCCTAGGCATGGACGGTTGGCCGTCCTAGCTAGGACGGTCACCATGCTGATTTTCCAAAAATTGTTCCCCAAATTTAGGGTTTTCGAATTTTGGCCATATTTTGGTCAAATTTGATCCAAATCCGATGGTTCAGGGCTCAAAACGACCGTGCTTTGATCCTCCACACTTTTAGAATGTTTTTGGGTTAAAATCAATTGACCATGGTCAAGGGTTTTAGCAAAAAGCTAGCCAATTGACCCGGTTGTGCCAAAATTGGTCATATGACCATTCTCTGTTTTGTAAAATTGATCAATTAGGCTTGCACCACTTCTAAAAACATGGTTTCAACATGAAATTGGTACTTAACAACATGTTTTGAAAATCTTTTGTTTTGGTGAAAACGACCAATTCACGGTCAATTTGATCGAAACCCTAATTCAGCTCATCCTTACCCGTGGGATCGATTTTGGGAGAATCCATCCCAACCATTCAAAGGCTCAATTGACACACCAAATACACTCCCCACATCCATATAAACCTCATGAAACAATCCGTTTCGAATTCGGAGGTCATTCGGAAATTATACGAGAAAAAGGACGAAAATGCCCTTCAAGTCGCAAAAACCCTAATTACCTATCGAGCTCTCATCAGAATGCCATGAAAATTTACAGGGATGTTCTAAAACACCTTAAAAGTCAAATGCAATACAAATGGGTTGATTCCAATCCGAATGTACACATGAAATAATGAAATGTCCTTTTCCTCAGCAAAGGGCAATTTGGTCAATTTGGTCTTTACAAGGCCAATTCCTCACCCAATGATCAGCTATTCTAGTTGATCATTTGCATGGACATATGGTAGAAATAAATGGTAAGAATGGGGTGTCCACACTATTATTCCTAAAATTAATAAAGATATATCTTCTGCTTATATTATTGAATCTTATGATATGTGGCATGGTAGATTAGGGCATGTTAATAAATATTCTTTGAATAAATTAGTTGAGCTAAATTACTTGCCTAAATTTAATATTGATCATAATCATAAATGTGAAATTTGTGTGGAATCAAAAATGACAAGAAAACCTTTTAATTCAATTGAAAGGAATTCTGAACCTCTAGATTTGATTCATAGTGATTTATGTGATTTAAAATTCATACAAACTAAAGGTGGAAAAAAGTACTTTATTACTTTTATTGATGATTGCACTAGATACTGTTATGTTTACTTGTTGAGAAGTAAAAATGAAGCACAAGCTATGTTTATACATTATAAAAATGAGGTTGAGAATCAACTTGGCAAGAAAATTAAAGTTCTTAGAAATGATAGAGGTGGTGAGTATGAATCTGATCCATTCAGTGAGTTTTACTCAAATAATGGGATTATACATCAAACCACAGCTCCTTATTCTCCTCAACAGAATGGAGTTGCCGAAAGGAAAAATAGAACTTTAAAAGAAATGATGAATGCCATGTTGAATAGTTCTGGATTACCACAGAACATGTGGGGGGAAGCTATTCTTTCTGCAAATTATATCCTGAACAAGATACCTCATAGAAAAACTAATAAAACACCCTATGAGCTATGGAAAAATAAAGTTCCTACATATAAATTTTTAAAGGTGTGGGGGTGTTTAGCTAAGGTTATGGTTCCATTTCCCAAAAGGGTTAAAATTGGACCAAAAACTATTGATTGTATATTCATTGGCTATGCTTATAACAGTAGTGCATATCGATTTTTAGTTCATAAATCAGAAATTTCTGATATTCATGAAAATACGATTATTGAAGCTAGGGATGCATCATTTTTTGAGAATATTTTTCCATACAAAAATTCACGAGAGATAAGTTCTGTAAAAAGAACTTATGACACTGCGACTAGTAAAGATAATGATCTAAGTGAACCTAGACGCAGTAAGAGGGCAAAGATTTCAAAATCTTATGGTCCTGATTTTCTAACGTATTTATTAGAAAATGAGCCTCAAAGCTTTAAAGAAGCAATGTCTACACCAGAGGCACCTTTTTGGAAAGATGCTATAAACAGTGAAATTGAATCCATTATGCATAATCATACATGGGAACTTGTGAATCTTCCTCAGGGAAGTAAACCTCTTGGATGTAAATGGATATTCAAGAGAAAAATGAAAGCTGATGGATCAATTGACAAGTATAAAGCTAGATTAGTAGCTAAAGGTTTTAAACAAAGAGAAGGTGAAGATTATTTCGACACCTATTCACCTGTTACGAGAATAACATCTGTTAGAATGTTAATAGCTATTGCAGCTGTGCATAATCTCGAGATACATCAAATGGATGTTAAAACAGCTTTCCTAAATGGTGAATTAAATGAAGAGATTTACATGGAACAGCCAGAAGGATTTGTTGTTCCTGGTCAAGAAATGAAAGTATGTAGACTTGTTAAGTCCTTGTATGGATTAAAACAAGCTCCGAAGCAATGGCACGAAAAATTTGACAAAGTTATGATGTCAAATGGCTTCAAGATAAATGAATGTGATAAGTGTGTCTATATTAAATCAAATACAAGTGGCTATATCTTGTTATGTCTCTATGTGGATGATATGCTTATTATTGGTAGTAATAATAATATCATTAAAGCTACTAAGAAAATGTTGAACAGTAATTTTGATATGAAAGATCTAGGTGTTGCAGATGTTATACTAGGAATAAAGATTTCTAGAATAAATAGTGGATTAATATTATCTCAAGCACACTATATTGAGAAAATATTAAAGAGATTTGGTCAATTTGACTGTAATCCTGTGAAAACACCTATAGATAGTAATATACATTTATCAAAAAATACTGGTAAAGGCATATCTCAATTAGAGTACTCCCAGATCATAGGTAGCTTAATGTACCTAATGAATTGTACAAGACCAGATATAGCATACTCAGTTAGCAAATTGAGTAGATTCACAAGTAACCCTAGTGCAGAACATTGGACTGCAATTACAAGAGTACTTAGATATTTAAAATATACTATGGACTATGGGTTACACTATTCAAGATATCCAGCTGTGTTAGAAGGATACAGTGATGCGAATTGGATATCTGATACAAAAGATTCTAAATCTACAAGTGGATATATATTCATTCTTGGAGGTGGAGCAGTATCTTGGAAGTCTTCAAAACAGACGTGCATTGCTAGATCTACAATGGAATCTGAGTTTATTGCTTTAGATAAAGCAACTGAAGAAGCAGAGTGGCTTCGTCACTTCTTAGAAGATATTCCAATGTGGTCTAAACCTATGCCACCAATTTGTATTTATTGTGATAGTCAAGCAGCAATTGGTAGAGCACAAAGTAACATGTACAACGGTAAGTCTCGACATATTCGTCGCAGACATAATACCGTAAAACAAATGCTCTCAAATGGTGTTATCACCATAGAGTTCATAAGGTCAAAAGAGAACCTAGCGGATCCATTAACTAAATGTTTGAACAGAGAGCAAGTGTATAACTCATCGAGGGGAATGGGCTTAAAGTCTATTATATAAAATTCGCCATGATGGAAACCCTACCTAGAAGACTGGAGATCCCAAGAACTAGGTTCAAAGGGACAACCTAATTGTGGGGGACTAGAGGATATCACTATAGGAGAGAAATCTCTTACCCATTTCTATGATGAAAAAGTGATGCCTGCAGTGTATATTAGGATAAGCTACGCTTTTAATGAATCTTATACTTTGAATTTCAAAGGGAATATAGCAGGATATTCTTAATAAGATGTCACCTATCCGAGTGTGAAGGGGCCGCTTCTATGAGAATGAGAAGGCTAAATTCTCTAGAGCACTCGTGAAACCAAGTTTGTTCAGGGCCAAAATGAACACAATCGTTAGAACTAAGCTTGTTAGAAGAGGATTCGTGTGAGGACTATTGTCTTGGTATGCATAAAAAGCTGAACAGTTCAAGACATCGTGTTCACTGATTAGCAAGCATATCCGATAGTCTTTCACTAAGGAAGGTTCAAAGCCAAAAGCTACCTCGCCTGATGCGGATGTTTTTCGATTCTCTCTCTCATTCAAGTCCATGCATATTTAACCAGTCAATTTTTATTCATGTGGGGGATTGTTATATTTTGAATAAAAATTGTACACGAATAGTCATGACTATTCACGAACGGTCGTGACTATTCACGAACGGTTGTGCCTTTTCACGAACGGTCGCGACTATTCACGAACAGTAGTGACTTTTCACGAACGGTCGCGACTATTCACGTACAGTCGTGACTGTTCTTTAGGGTTGCGTTTATTCATGGTGTCTTTACATAGAGTTGTGTCTATTCATCGTGTCCTTCCATAGAGTTGTGTCTATTCATGGTGTCCTTCCATAGAGTTGTGTCTATTCATGGTGTCTTTACATAGAGTTGTGTCTATTCATGGTGTCTTTCTGTAGAGGCACCATTGAGTCTATACATAGGACATGGTCTAAGCCATTTGATTCATTATTTTTTCATTGCATTTCTACGTTGTGTTTGAGAGAGAGAAAATAAGCATTTTGGTTCGTTGGAATACTCCAATTGAAGTGCTTTCTTTGGAGTATTGAAGTCATTGTATATTGGGAGGCAAACGTTCTGCAACTCTAAGCACCATTAGGAGGGACGAAATTTGTCTTAAGGAAAGAGTGTTTAACACTTGCCTTGACTTAAAAATTCTACAATAAGGAAGGAGTATACAAGTAAGTATTTTGCAGTTTTATTTAATTGTTCAGTTTTACAGTTTGATTAATATTACAGAATATTTGGAATAAAATTCTAACAACTTTAAAATACTAGGGTCATTTTTTAGTGTAGTGTTGTTAAGCTCTTATAGCACCTTTTATTTGAGTTGGAGGGGAACTTGCAGGTCATTTCAATTTGGGTGGTACTACATGCTATATTTGCCTAATATAGCATGTTCTCTCATGCATATTGCTTTTCCACTACTCGACTATTTGTTTTTTAATAGTCATGAACATGCTTTTATATTTAAGATCAGTAATTTATCTTTAATTTATTTCATCTTCTATCAGATTAAATATGGACGTTGATGGTTTGGATTCTTATGAACATGATCCGCCTTTGCAAAATTTGGAAGAATCCTCAAACGTTAATCAATTACCAAATGAACCTCAATGTGAAGCATCAACCAATTCATATGTGCCTCAAGTTAGTGATGAACACAAACCTAATGTAGGACAAGAATTTGTTACAATTGATGATGTTCATACATTTTACAACAATATGCAAAGGAAGGGGGGTTTAGTGTTCGTGCTAATTCTACTAGGAGGAGTAAGTGCAAGGATAGGGAGAATGAATTATTAATGAAAGAATATGTTTGTTCCAAGGAAGGGGAGTAGATAATGAAAAATGATAGTGATGCTACTAGAGAAAATAAAAGGCATCGTGGTATTACATGAGAGGGTTGCAAGGCAAGACTTCGAGTTGTGAAGTCAAAGTCGGGTACCAATTTCGTCGTTTCCATTTTTGAAGAGGGTCGCAGCCATCCACTAGCCACTCCAAGGAAAGTAGGTTTTTTACGATCCCATCGTAAGGTTAGTGATGTTAAGAAGAGTCTCACCCAACAGTTTTCAATGGCTAACATTCCTACTAATCAACAAATGAGTATATTGGAGCTACAGTCAGGGGGGTTGGGAAACATAGGGTGCACATAAAAAGATATCAGAAATGAGCAAACTAGTATACGTAAATTATTGGATGGCCATGATGCTGATTTGTTATATGAACATTTTTTGGCTGAACAAGAAAATAACCCATCTTTTAGATATGTTATTGAAGCTGATAGTGATGGTAAGCTCATTCATGTAATCTAGGCAGATGCATCTATGAGGATGGCATACTCTTATTATGGAGATGTGATTGTATTTGATACTACGTATAACACAAATTGGTATAGGATGATATTTGCACCGATTTTAGGGGTTAATAATCATTGGAAAACAGTTACATTCTCTTGTGCATTTTTGAGTGATGAGTCTACAGAGTCGTTTAAATGGTTATTTATTCAATTTTTGAGTTTCATGCCAGGCCCTCCCCCCGGGATGATTATCACTGATCAAGATTTGGCTATTGAAAAAGCCATTGCTAGCAAACTTGCAGGAACACACCACAGATTTTGTATATGGCACATTCTGAATAAATTCTCTAAGAAACTTGGACCATCCACATATGATGTTTACTACAGCTCATTTAAAAGTTGTATTTGGGATTCTGAAAGTAGGGAAGAATTTGATGACAGATGGATGAAATTTCTTGAAACAGCTAACTTGAAGGAGCACAGGTGGTTGAATTCCTTGTATGTGGTGCGAGAGAAATGGATACCTGCTTATGTGAGACACATTTTTTCGTCTGGTATGTCTAGTAGTCAGCGTGCTGAAGGCCATCATGTATTCTTCAAGAGATATGGAGACAAGAGGGATTCTCTTACAGACTTCATCCAAAGGTTTAATAGGGGGCTTGCAAGACAACGACATGAAGAGTTAAATGATGATCATGTGAATATCAATGAACAACCATGTCTTAAAACCCCACTTTTAATGGAGAAGCAAATGGCAGATTCATATACTAGGGTCATTTTTTACAAGTTTCAGGAAGAGTTGTGGGAAAGTATGTTGTATAAGGTGACCTTTGAGGGTGTTGATGAGACGACCAACTTGTACAAGGTGGTTAGGTTGGATGGAAAATCTAGTCGAATACGAGAACTTCTTGAAAATAAAGATTCAAATTTTATCTCTTGTAGTTGCAAAAAATTTGAATGCGAAGGAATACCATGTAGGCATATGTTGGCTTTTTTTAGGAAAAATGATATTGTCTATTTGCCTACAAACTATATTTTACGTCATTGGACAAAGGAGGCAAAATTGGGAACGGTAGTTTATGGAGTTGGGGTTGAGGTGAGAAATGCATGTGACATATCCTTACTTTCACGTCGTACTATTTTGAGCCAACTTTCGAATCAATTAATTGATGATGTATTGAGGGATGAAGATGAATTCTTAAAGTTTAAAGAGTATTTGCTACAATATCGTGCCAATATGAAACAATCAAAGAACAACAGTGGTGTTGGGGATTCTACAACAGTTAATCGACCTCGCCAGTCCACATATAACGAGCCAAGTCAAGTTAGTTTCAAGGGATGCGGGAAACGTCTTAAAAGAGGGAAGGAGACGTCCAAGCCAAAAAGTCGTCGATGCACTTATTGTGGTATTATTGGAGCGACACATGACAAAAGGAATTGTCCAAAAAAACAAATTGGGTATGAAGTTTAAAATTTTATTTGTTTTTGGTTCTTATATCTTTTAAATATTATTGTGTGTAATTATTTGTAATTGTTTCAATGCAACGTTTCCCCTCTCGGCATATGTGGATCCCCAAGTTTGGGCTCACCTATTGAGGAAGATAATTGACTACTGGTAATGTATAATTATTTATAGTTTTAAATTTTTTTAACTATTTACTTACAATATGTAATTTTGTTTTTAAATATTTTATATTTAATTGAATGTAGGAAATGATGAAGACGATAGTTCGTAATTGGTTTCACTGACATGATAGCAGCTGAATTGAAGTCGGTTGGTGGGGTGGTTGTGGATGTTGGATCTCAAATGAACAATTTGAAATTTTTGTGTTGAACTTGTACAGGTTGCCATTTTCTATGGGTTGAAATGTTGTGTTGAAATTTAAACCAGGTTTTAATTTTATTGGGTTGTAACGTAACATGTTGAAATTATTGGGTTGAACTTGGTCAGGTTGTAATTTTGTATGGGTTGAAATGGTGTGTTGAAATTTAAACCAGGTTTTAATTTTATTGGGTTGTAACGTAACCGGTTGAAATTATTGGATTGAACTTGGACAGGTTGACATTTTTAGCATTTTCTGTCGAATGTGCAAAAATGACATATGTTGCCTTTCACTGTCAATTAGGGATGCCAAATCCCAAAAATAGACATTCATCATCATTTTCTGTCGAATGCCAAAAAAATGGCATTTATGCCATATATTGTCAAATAGGGACCTCACTGTTGAAAAAAAATGCTAAAATTCAAAAAAATAACAAAATTCAAAAAAAACCCAAAAATGCGAGTACTATCAACCTTAAATGCCAAAAAATGCCCCCTGTTGAACAAAAATGCCACAGTTCATAAAATTCCACAGTTCAACCTGTTCAACCTGAACTTGTTCAACTCATAAAATTTCAACCAAAATGCCCCTGTTGAACCTGTTAAATAGAATCAAAAAAAAATTTCAACTTGTTCAACCAATACCAAAATTTTTTAGCGTTTCTCAAAAAATGGCATTGGTGCCAAAAATTGGCATTTGGCATCCCTATTTGCCTGAAAATGGCATTAGTGCAATTTTTTGGCATTTCTCAAAAATTTGCATTGGTGCCAAAAATTGGCATTTGCAATCCCTATTTGCGTGAAAATGTCATTAGTGTCATTTTTTGGCGTTTCTCAAAAATTGGCATTGGTGCCAAAAATTTGCATTTGGCACCCCTATTTGCCTGAAAATGGCATTAGTGCCATTTTTTAGCGTTTCTCAAAAAATGGAATTGATGCCAAAAATTGGCATTTAGCATTCCTATTTGCCTGAAAATGGCATTAGTGCCATTTTTTGGCGTTTCTCAAAAATTGGCATTGGTGCCAAAACTTGGCATTTGGCACCCCTATTTGACTGAAAATGGCATTTGGCATCCCTATTTGAATAAATTTCAACACATATTAACTACAAGTTCAACCCATACAATATTTC
>JAESVK010033499.1:0-14628 GCA_017140935.1 Hamamelis virginiana | reverse complement strand
CTTTTAGGATATTTCCGTAACCGTTTCTCAAATACATGATGGCCTGTCACTGTCCAACATCAGGTGTCAGAACCCGCAGGTTTTGTAGAGGCCGTTAGTATAATGAGTGTCCACTTTACAGCTGGCTTTGTACAGATCGGGCAGAATAAAGAGATCGGGTATCATTCTGAGATTTGAAAATGATAAACATAGAAGGATCGGGTTGACGTTTCATCCACGTGTCATTAATAGATCGGTAGACCGTTTTCTCCCTCTTCAGTTGCCCCCTACTTGCGAATTTTCAATAAAGACGAATTTTCACAAGTATATAGGATCTATGAGACGGGTGTTTGATTGATCGGTCTGCCGCCTTGCCGTGATATCGTAGATCGGTGTAACTTGATTTCAAAGATTTAGATCGGTTGTGAAAGTTTCTGGATTATGGAACTTGATCGGGTATATAAAAAATAATTGAAGCGTCTGTTCGAGAAGTAAAGCCTAGCTTATTTCAAGGATCGGTGATCGGTTTGTCCAACTTTGATTTTATCAAGATTCGAGGCTCATGATTTGATCGTCGCTTGGCTTTTCGAGGCGTCAGCCGTTGCTCGGGGAGCGTGTTTCGAGGTGAAGGTCTGCGGCCTCCAGCCTGTTGGTTGGGAATCGTGATCGAGGTGACGGTTGGCCGCCTTAGCCGTTTTTTGGGAGTCGAGATCGAGGTGGCGGTTTGCAGACCTCATCATTTGTCTCTCTCGGTTGCTTCAATTGTTGCCACATGTCGTAGCCTCATTAATCATTTGTCGGGTAGGTTATAAAAGAGAGGGTTAGGGTTTCTTCCCCCTCATTTCACCCTTCTCTCTTTTCGAATTGCTGCCGGAGCTTCGTCAGAGTCTCGCCGGAGTTTTTTCGCGAATCCAGCCTCCATTACATTCGTTTCTCAGTTTTTCCAACCTTCCCTCCCGTTTACAAGGTACTTTCTCATCCTTTCTTTCATCATTTTTGCATTTCTCGTTCATTTTCCCTTTTTTCGAACCGTTATTTCATTTCTTTAGCGTTAGGACCACTGTTCTTTTGAGTTTTCCGGCGACTTCTTGAGTTTGCCAGCGTCTTTTCTTGAGTTTGCCGGCTTTTTTTCTTGAGTTTGCAGGCTTCTTTTCTTGAGTTTTCCGGCTAGTTTTCTTGTCAATCAAACAATAGATCAAGTATGTCGGGTCGGGATCCATCTTTGGATCGGCGTAGGTCAGAATTCCGAGATGGCTCTGGAGCCAGTACGTCGGGATCAAGGTTCAATACCTTAGAAGTCCCTGCTATCAGAGCTGTCCCTCCTAATTCTGCTCAAAATCGAGATGTCGATGAATCCCTTCCCCGAGCTCCGTACCCATTTGTTCATATTAACCTTTTAGAAGAGGAAAAGGAGACTGATATTAGGAGTCTTTACCGGATCCCGAACTCCGTTAGTATCCGAATCCCGGGGCCAGAGATCCTTGCCACCGATGCTCTGTCGGGTGAAGTCTGCTTCTACGAAGAGACTTTTAAGATCGGTCTTAGATTTCCTCTCCAACCCTTCATCTGAGAAGTCCTTCTTAAGCTCGGGGTAACCCCAGTGATGCTCACGCCGAACTCATGGAGAGTACTCCTTGGGTTCATGGTGTTGTGGAGATCGCTCGGATGGGAGCCGAACTTCTACGAGTTGAGGTGCATGTGCTGCTTGAAGGAGAATGCTCGGGCATCTCCTGGATGGTGGTACTTGGGCAACCGAAACAAGAAGCCGGGCATCGGTGATCTTCCCTCTTCCATAAAAGGGTGGAAGAACAGTTACTTCTTCGTTAGAGGCCCGGGATGGGAGTTCGGGGCCGACGAGGAACATAACTTTCCTATTCCAAGGGAATGGAGGCCCGAACCAGGTAGTTTAGATCGGGGTAGCGTTTGGTTGATTTTTTTGTTTTTGCTTTTATATATGCCCCCGTGTTTAATCTAACAATATTTCGGTCTGCAGTTGACAAGATAACTCGTTGCCCCGTTTTGCTTGATCGGACCATCTGTCGGATCGACCGTTTGTGGAGAGAAGAGCGAGGGTTTAACTGTCTTCGAGACGACAGGCTCTGGAAGCCATTCTGCCTTGATTATCAATTCGCAGTTCGTCCTGCCGAACTCGTGCCTTGCCTCTTTAGGAGTATCACAACAGACGGTCGTCAAATAGAACCTCTCCTTCAACAATATCGGAGGTTTTCAATTACTCCAAGAGATAGGGAGAAAGAGCTCGAGATTTTGAAAGTGATCGAGGACCGAAAGAACAGACAAAAGAACAGAAAAAGAAAAAGAGGTATCCCGATCTCAAAATAATACATAAACGTATATACATTTTCTCGTGTACTATTTTTTAATCGGGTTACCTTTTTTGTAGCCATGGATATTGACTTGGACGATGTTCTGGCCGGGGCCGCTGTTCCTCCTGGGTCTTCTTCGACCCCGGTCACTGTTGCCCGGGCCTCGGCACAATCGGCTCGAAAAAAGAAACGACCGGCAGAGGAAGTTCCTACTGCAGTGCCAGTCACTACAGAGATCGGATCGGGCTCTGTCGATGGCTCGGGATTGGGATCCCGACCTGCTCGTGCCGCTGCTGGAGAATGGTTCAGCGCCGGACTTGGGGCACCTCTGACCCTTTCAGGTCTTACTGTCGGGAGCTCATTTATGAGCAGCCCGACTTTGAGCGTAAAGGCTTTTGAGGGTCTCTTGGGTCCGGTCGACCAAGAAACTCTCTGCAAAATGGCTCCCAATGAAATCTCTGAGCAGCTCGCTCATTCTGCGATCAAGGTATTTTTTAGTCTTCCCGACCTTCCTAACTTGGTGATTTTTTTTTTTTATATCCTCTTCCGTAGCTTACTTATGTATATCTTTCAGAGCGCCTTTCTCGGTCTTCACTCCCTCCGAGAAGCTCGGGAGGCGAGGCGGGCGAAAGGCAATACTGAGGTCATCAACAGGAAACTGAAGGAGCAAATTGAACAATCGGCTGAAGAAGTTCGAGTCTCAAGACCCTACTGGAGCATGAGAAGATAAAGCTGAAGGATCGGGAGGAGGAGTTCAAGAAAAGAGTTGAGGGTTGAAGCCGATCTTCGAAGAGCCAAGGAGGCAGAGAAAGAAATAGCTGAGAAGGCGGTAGAAGAATACCGATCTTCTCCGGAGCTAAAGAACTTGGTGATCAAGACGGCCAGCCCTTTTCTTGCTAGGGGCTTTAATATGGCTAAGGACTTCGTTGCAAAGCTGATGCCAGAGGCTGACCTTTCAATGGTCACTCTGGAGGAGATCAAGAGGCAGCGAGACGCGGCCAAAGCCCCCGCCAATCCTCCGGCCCAAGATGATGAAGAGGCGACGATCAGCGATCGTGAGGGGACTGGCCAGCATATGCCGATCTCTCAAACTCCTGTCGATCCTTCTATTCCAAACGAGTGCTCCGATACCCCGACTTCTAAGGATCAGATGATCCATGTTGATGACTGATGTATTTTTTCTTCTATTTTTTTTTTGTTGTGGTAAAAATATGTACTGAACTTTTCATCATTTAATGAAATGAAAGTTTTTTGGTATGATTTCCCGTTGTGTTGCTTTGAATTTTTTGTGGGTTAACATTCCTCGATCTCATTCTCGTAGATGCCCCCCAGTTCGGGGTTATGGTAGTAGTAGAATTTTATTTGACTATCTTACACCGAACTGTTTCTTGAGATCGTTCAATTATCTGTAATGGATACCGTAGTACCTGGGGGTAACGTTAGGACGTTTAACCCCCGATCAATTTCTTTGATCAATGAGCAAACTATCAGTAATTTGCTGGCCCGAGTTTGGGTCGGGACTTCCATGTTGAATGCACTCAAATTTTATAGAGTAATGATTGACTAGGAAGGCAAAAAATTCTAACATTTATACAAGGTATAATGATCGGGGAGAATCAACAATATAAACATATACAAGATAAAAAGATCGGGGAGAATAAAAAATATAAACGTATTCAAGTATACTTGTATATAAAGAAATAATATATATAAATACAAAGATCGGCAAGTAATCAGAAGAAGGAGCAATATAGGAAACAAAGATATTTGTATATATAGAAAAAAGAAGAAACATACAAAAAGAATCCAAGTGAGATAGATCGGGTAGCAACTCGAAGTTGACTACTTATGGCAATATAGTTCGGGAGGATGAGTCCTCTACTGGTAGTACTTCTTGAGATGTGCGGCGTTCTAGGGACGCTTAAGCAATTTTCCTTGAAGGTCAGTAATCCAGTAAGTGCCGATCCTATTGTAGTGCCGAACTTTGTATAGCCCTTCCCAGTTGGGTTCGAGCTTGCTAGGATTGAGAACTTTTTTAAGGACGAGGTCGCCGGATTGAAAATGCCTAACTTTCACGTTTTTATTGTAAGCCCGAGCCATGTTGTGCTTGTAGGAGGCAATCCTGAGTCGGGTTGCCTCTCTCTTCTCTTACAGCATGTCTAGATTATGACAAAGTTCGCGATCATTTTCTTCAGCATTGAAAGTTTCGATTCGGTAAGATGGCATGCCGATCTCAACGGGAATGACTGCCTCAGTTCCGTAGGTAAGGGAGAAATGGGTTTCTCCCGTAGAGACCCGACTGGTGGTGTGATATGCCCACAGGACCGATGGGAGATCATCCACCCATAAACTTTTGGCCCTTTCCAGTCTTTTCTCCAAGGAATGGATGATCGTCCGATTGGTGACCTCGACCTGTCCATTGGCTTGTGGGTGGCCTGGTGAGGAAAAGTTGTTTTGAATACCAAGTTCAGTACATAACTTTCGCAGTCCGGTATTATTAAATTGAGTTCCGTTGTCAGCGATCAAGACGCGCGGTATCCCGAATCTGCAGATGATGTTTTCCCAAATGAAGCTTCGGATGCAGCTTTCGGTGATTCGGGCCACAGGTCGGGCTTCCACCCATTTAGTGAAATAATCAATTGCCACTATCAGAAATTTCTTTTGATCCCTTGCGTTCGGGAGAGGGCCAACAATATCAATTCCCCACTGCGCGAACGGCCAAGGACTTGAAATTGGGGTGAGGAAGTTAGGAGGTTGATGAGGAATCGGGGCGAACCTTTGACATTTGTCGCATTGTCGGACCAAAGTTACTGCATCCTTCTCCATATGAGGCCAGTAGTAGCCCTGCCGAACTGCTTTCTTTACTAGTGATCGTGCTCCTGCATGGTTACTGCAGATTCCCTCGTGAATTTCACGCAAAACATAGTTGGCTTCATCTGGCAGAACACATCGGAGACAAGGGCCGTAGAACGATCGTCGATAAAGGTTATCGTTGATGATGCAATATCGAGCAGCACGACTTTTGACTCGGCGAGCTTCTGGCCGATCTGTTGGAAGGATTCCCGTCCTGATATATTCCTTGATTGGATCTATCCAAGTTGGATCGGTATCTATACTAAAGATCGGGATCTCAGGTATATCTATTAGAGGATGTTTGACAAGTTTGATAACTATTGATCTTGACAGATCGGTCTGGACAGCTGAGGCCAGGTTGGCCAACGCGTCGGCGTGACAGTTTTCCTCTCTTGGAACTTGGCTGATGGAAGCCGACGTAAATTTGCTCAAGACTTCTTTTGCTTTATCTAAATATTTCTGGATTGTCGGCTCTTTGGCAAGGTAGATCCCATTGATCTGATTCACCACCAGTTGGGAGTCGCTGAACACATGCACATGTGGAACAAGAAGGTTGGCGGCCATCTGCAGTCCGGCCAACAATGCTTCGTACTCTGCTTCGTTGTTTGTGGCTTTAAAACAGAGCCTCAAGGCTAGTTCGATCTTTTCTCCTTCGGGAGAGATTAGCACAATTCCGGCTCCCGATCCTTTGGAGTTGGAGGATCCATCAACAAATAGATGCCAGGCTGGGTAAAGCTGTAAATCACTTCACTTTTATTTTTGCATGATGAAGGGATCGGGATGTTTGAAGTATCATCTTTAGCCTCGGGTGTAAATTCCGCAATGAAGTCTGCTAGTGCTTGACCCTTTATTGCTAATCGAGGTCGGTAGTCGATATTGAATTCACCGAGTTCCACTGCCCATCGCACCATTCTTCCCGATGTTTCAGGTCGATGTAAGATGTGTCTCAAAGGTTGATCAGTTAATACAACGATCGGATGAGCTTGAAAATATTGTCTTAATTTTCTAGCATAGGTGACAACTGAAAATGCCAATTTTTCTAGATAAGGGTACCTTGTTTCGGCTCCGACCAAGGCTTTACTGATATAGTAGATCGGCCTTTGTACTCCTTTATCTTCCCGGATGAGCGCCAAACTGACCGCGGAGGGGGAAACACCAAGATAGAGAAAAAATACTTCATTTTGGATGGGTTTTGAAAGAAATGGAGGTGACCCAAGGTAGACCTTCAGTCTTTGAAAGGCCTCTTCGGCTTCTTGAGTCCATTGAAACTTTTTATTCCCCTTGAGGACTTTAAAGAATTGTGATCCCTTTTCAGAAGATTTAGAAATGAACCTATTCAGTGCGGCCATCCGACCAGTAAGCCTTTGGATCTCCTTGATACTTGTTGGGGATTCCATTTCGAGAAGTGCTTTGATCTGATCGGGGTTGGCCTCAATCCCCCGTTCTGTCACAAGAAAACCTAGAAATTTCCCAGAGGTTACCCCGAAGGAACATTTTGTCGGGTTGAGACGCATCCCGAACCTTCGCATTATCTTGAAAGCTTCGTCCAAGTTTTTGATATGATCGGTGGCCTTTAAACTTTTGACCAACATGTCGTCAATATAGACCTCCATAGTTGATCCTAGAAGCAGTCCGAACATTCGGGTGACAGTTCGCTGGTAAGTTGATCCTGCATTCATGAGCCCAAAAGGCATCCGCAGAAAACAAAACATGCCGTACGTCGTTATGAAAGCGGTTTTTTCCCGGTCGGAAGGATGCATCATGATCTGGTTGTAGCCCGAGTAAGCATCCATGAAACTGAGGAGTTCATGACCGGTCGTGGCATCGACCTTTTGATCGATGCGTGGGAGTGGAAAACTGTCCTTTGGGCAGGCTTTGTTGAGATCGGTAAAATCAATGCATACCCTCCATTTGCTTGTCTTTTTCTTGACGACGACACAGTTGGATAACCAGTCGGGGTGAAAGGCTTCTTGTATAAAGCCAGCTTTGAGAAGCTTTTGTACCTCTTCTTGGATTGCCTTAGCCTTTTCTTCTGAAGTGACTCTTTTCTTTTGTCGGACAGGTTTGTAGGTCGGGTCCACATGTAGTTTATGAACTGCAACATCGGGATCGATCCCAGGCATGTCCTCGTGCCCCCATGCAAATATGTCCCAGTTCTTTCTGAGGAAAGCAATTAGATCGGCCTTCATTTGAGTCGGAAGTTCGGATCCGATCTTTGCCGTTTTGGTCGGATCAGTGGGATGGATTTGAAATTCAATAAGTCCTTCCAATGGGATCGTCCTAGAGCTGGAACTATTTTCATCTCGAAGGTCATCCATTCCGGACTCTTCCTGCTTTGATTGCTATAAACGATCGTCGGACTTTTGGTCGGCTAGGTTGTTGACATTTGAAACCTTTGAATCTGAAGGAATCCTTTGGTTCGATGGTTCTTCCCTGTTGTCCAGTGAAATGTTGAAACATGAACGGGCTAGAGCTTGATCTTCCCTGACCGTACCAGTCCCATGGGAGGTCGGGAATTTGACACAAAGATGAAGGGTTGAGGCAGCCGCACCAAAATCGTTCAAGGTTGGTCGGCCGATGATTGCATTGTATGCCGACGGACAATCGACGACCATGAATGTTGCGTCCCGAATTGCTTGGGTGGGATGGTCGCCGATCGTGATTGGCAAGTTTGCCCATCCAAGTGGTTGCAGTGTCGACCCGTTGAACCCGACCAAAGGAGTGTTGATTGGTAAAAGGTCGGCTATCTTTCTTCCCATTCTCTCGTATGCGGTGATGAACAGAATATCCGCCGAGCTCCCCGTGTCGACCAGGATTTTGCTTACCTCATAATTTGCTACGATTGCCTTAATAACCAGGGGGTCATCATGTGGTAAGTGGACTCCTTTCAGGTCTTCCTCGGAGAAAGTTAGGAGGCCGTATCTGTTTGGCCTTTGATGGGAAAGGTTATATACCTGGTCAGAAGCTGAAGAGTTTGCTGATCTTGCGTACGCTTTTCTGGCCGTATCTGCTTTCACCGGCATACGTAAATCCCCCATGAATAGTGTCTATTACACCAGCAAGCCTCTGCCTCTGGTTCGGTTGGCTAGTCCTCTGATCGGGATCCTGTTGTTGAACGCCTTCAGTTTTTGATTGATCAATGAACTCCTTTAGAAACCCCCTTTTGATGAGGCTTTCGATTTCGTTCTTGAGATCGAAGCATTCTTCTGTAAGATGGCCATGATCCTTGTGAAAGGCGCACCACTTATTCTTGTCTCTCTTTTTTGGGTCGGACCTTAATCGTTGAGGCCACTTTACGTATGGCTGCGTGCCGACCTGATTCAAAACAGAGTTAATTGGTAACCGCAACGGAGTAAAAAATGTAAATCTTCTTGGTGGAGAACGCCGTTGGTCGGTCGTCTCTGCCTTTTGTTTTTTGTCCGGCAGTTTCTTTTCCTCGGAGTCCCTATCCTTTCTCTTCGGCGCCGAGTCACGGTCTTTCTCCGAATCAAAAACATCGTCAACCCCTACGTATTTCCTTGCTCTTTCTAGGAGCTCGGTTACAGTTTTTGGCTCTTTTTTCGCGAATGAGATCTTCAAGATTCTGGCCCTGAGACCCTTTATCATGGCGGCAATCGTCATTCCCTCGTTTATGTCGTCCACCTCGAGGAGGGCCGAGCTAAACCGTCTTATGTATGACTTCAGGTTCTCCTCCTTTTCTTGCTCAAGATTCAGGAGATGAGTCGTGGGTCGCTTAGGTCGGTTGCTGCTTACGAAATGAGCAGTGAATGCCGAGCTCAAACTCTGGAAAGTGCTGATCGAACTTGGCGCCAGTCTTTGGAACCAGGTTCGGGCTGGTCCCTTCAAAGTCATCGGGAAAGCTCGGCACATAATCGGATCAGCGGTACCCCTGAGGTACATGTGATCTTTGTATGTCAGGATGTGCTCTCTTGCATCGGCGGTTCCATCGTAGGGATCGATGGTCGGTAGCTTGAACTTATCGGGTAAAGGTTCACGTAGAACCCTGGAAATGAATGGGGAAGATTGATCAAATTCCCTAGAGTCAGGTCGGTTTTCCCTTGGTTGCTTCTCCCTCCTTGGATACGGAGTGAACCGGGTAGTTTCTCGCCGAGGGCGTCTCAACCTCGACCCTCTCGTTCCTTGAGAACCTTCATCCTCACGCTCACCAACCGGTCGGGGTCGTTCGAGATTCGTAGGTCGTCTCCTTGATCCAATCTCAGAACTACTTCCTTCTTCCTCCTGATGTCTGCTCCTATTCTCACGGGGTGCCGATCGTCTACTTTCGACAGCTATTCTCCTTGGGGGTGGTGGTTGCCGTGCCGTCTCTTGCCCTCTGGTTTGTTGAGGAAATGTTGGAATCGGTGGTTGGTTTTGAGGAGAGTGGTTGTGAGCTTCGTGCGACAGGAGCCTTTCTTGTTGACGAGTTAAGGTTTGAATGATGAGGGTCATACTCTCCATTTGTTTTTGCATGTTTAGGAACTGGATCTGGTATGGGTCGTTTGAGGAAGACCCTATTTCGTATCGAGCAGGTGGTAACATCTAGGGTTCATGATGTTGGCATGGCTCCTTGTTTGTTGAGGGTGGCCTCTCCGATGTCTCATGTCCACCGTCGAGAGGCGAGTTGCTGATTTGAGGCAATACGGCCTGAGTGTTCGCCGTGATCGGAATGTTGAGGTCGTCATTGTTCAGAACTCCCGATCTAGTGATCACCACGGTCGAAGTTGGATGAAAAGGCGCCGAAAGATTAGTGCTATCGGCCCCACGGTGGGCGCCAAACTGATGATGTCAAAAAATGGTAAGGTGGAATATACCTAATCGGGGATTGGGAAGACGTATTTTCTGGGATCTCGCACCGGTGTGGTGCTCCACCTGAAAAACTCCGACGGTCAAGTCAGTACTTAGAGAAGAAACAGATAGAGTATTTTGCGGTGGGGTAGGGTTTTTTGCGCTTACCTCGTATTGGATGTGACCTTCACCTTTTATAGGGTCGGTCGCGTATTGTAATTACACGATGTCCGTACGGGGTAGGGTCGGAAATACCCTTTTAGGATATTTCCGTAACCGTTTCTCAAATACATGATGGCCTGTCACTGTCCAACATCAGGTGTCAGAACCCGCAGGTTTTGCAGAGGCCGTTAGTATAATGAGTGTCCACTTTACAGCTGGCTTTGTACAGATCAGGCAGAATAAAGAGATCGGGTATCATTCTGAGATTTGAAAATAATCAACATAGAAGGATTGGATTGACGTTTCATCCACGTGTCATTAATAGATCGGTAGACCGTTTTCTCCCTCTTCAATTTCTAGGGTTCAACAAAAGTTACATTAATGGAATATAGTATACCAAAAAACCACTCTTTACTTGTCCTGAAGACATATAAATTTGTGGTGAGATGTTCAGATTTTGTTCTTTAGAGCTTGAATATTTACTGCAATATTCTTATATAATTGTAAAAGTATACAAATAGACATGATCCCGTACACTTCCACCAATAGTAAACTTTCTAATTGAATTTAGTTTATTTATGAACAATATTAAACTTTCTAATTGAATTTAGTTTATTTATGAATAATACTTTGTTGAATTTGATTTTTCAAACATGGATTACCTCTTTCATGAAGTAAAAACTGACACGAGAGGACATTATACAGAACACCTCTTATAATAAGACCTTACCGTAGACCCAAAGACTCAAATCAGACCCTACAAGAAACTACTGAATCCAGTTCAGTAATTTAAGGGGAATGATATCGGGGCTCCAACAATGGGATTTGCACTCCACCTTTCTAAGTTCTAGAGGTGCAATGAAAAAAAATCCCTCATTTGAAATTTTTTTATTTTTTATTTTTTATAATACCAAAATTGCTATTCAATAACAGATTTTTAAAAAGGGACTGTTTGATTAAATACCCTTCTTATGTATGTCAAACCCACCAAAAATTATAGCGATCCAACAATTGATTTCTGAAAAAATAGTGATATTTTAAAGAATAAAAAAGTCATGGTTTTTTCATAGTGACATTTTCAAAAATTAACCATTAGATTGTTGTTATTTTTTACAGGACTAACATACATAAGAGGAGTATCTAATCCAATGGTCAGTTTTTCAAAATTTCTCAGCAACTAGCCCTATGGAGTGGGGATAGAGGCTTTTGGTTATTTAAGGGTAATTTTGGTATTATAGAATGGAAAGCTTCCAAGTGAAAGGCTATTTGTGTCATTGTAATCATATAATTTAAAGGTGGAGTGCCAAAGGCTATAGTTGAAGTGAAAATAACATTTTCCAAAATTAATACAACTTTATACCTTTTCCTAAAACATTGATTTCCAACTAGTATGGGATTTGGATTTGTTGTTGATTACCCTTTTGATTAACACCTATTGATCATCTATATCAATGGCTGAAATGCTTCCACATAATGGTTTGAAAGGATCCAAACGTCCTCATTTATTGTCTTGACTTGAACACTAAAGGACAAAGTTTTTTTAGCAATAATCTTATGTTTCTCACTCACTTTTTTAGTAATAATCACAGTGATCCAACTGTCAGTTTTTTTTTTTTTTTTTTTTTTTTTTTTTTTTTTTTTTTTTTTTTTTGTAAATATCACTGTAAAAAACTGTGACTATGTTTTTCAAATTATCATCATTTTTTCTTGGTCTGTGTTTTCAGAAACTAACTGTTGGATCATTGTGATTTTCGACATACATAACATGGATCTATAATCGAATTGTCAAATTTTCAAAATTTGTTTTGCTACTAGCCATATGGAGGTCTATTAATAATTCTGTATTTTTGTTATTTCTAAAACCAGCTCGGATCTAAGGCTTTTCTATTAATTGTAACTTATTAGTGTGATTTGTCCACACTAGATTGATCAACATGATGTTGATCAAAAAGGTGATCAACAGCAAATCTAAATCCGCCGGTATGTATTCTTTTCCTAGCATCTTCTAAGAAAATGCCACTTGAGTTCACCCCTATAGGTTTTTTTTTTTTTTAAACATATATCAAGGTAAAATAGTAATGAGTACATCTACAACAATTAGTAGTTAACCCTATGAGGCAATACAAAATGTAATGAGAGGATTGATTCAGTGATTACTATCTTCTCTCACTATATAATGAGAGGATTGAAAAAATTTCTGTATAAAGCCAAATTTCGTGGATTCCATGGTGAGTCATCCACAAGACTTTTATGGTACCATTTTCTCTAATATATTCTTATCTTCAATTTATATATTTATGCATATGGTGGACATCCACCACATAAAATATATATATATATTGGAGAGGTGGATTAAAAATTAAAAATTAAAAAAAAAAGATAACAAATCCTAATTTCCAACCATTTTCTAACAAATTAAATGCCATTTCAGTCTTGACCCCACTGCATTAATATGTCCTCATAGACTTCATTTTCTTCCCTTGACCTTTCGGCCATCCAACATTAATTTGATACCTTTGCTTCAATAAGACAATAATTTCTTTTGCTCTACATTTCGTTTCTACTCCAGCAAAGATGTTTGCCACTGTTTGGTATCTTCTTAGCCTTGCTGCTGTGTTAATGTGTTTCCTTCTATATCTATTCAAATCTTTGAAGAAATAGTAACTAGTAACGCCAGGTATATCTGTTACCTTCCCTTCCTAATTATTTTTGCTTTCGATCTTTACTAATTTTTTTTTTTCTAACATCTCTCTTGGGTTGACCATTGATCTGTTTATTTATTTGTTTCGCTTGATTTTTTCCCTCTCGCAGAGAGGTCTTGAAAATTTGAAAATTTAGAAGTTTGTCCATTGATCTGTTTATTTATTTATTTGCTCTGTGGTCTTCACCACAAAGCAAATGATATGAAACAATGTAGTTGTAATCCAAGAAATTATTTGAAAATTTAGTTTTGAGTCTTGACCAAGGTCTAAATTAAAATTCTTTTGAATTTAAAAAAAAAAAAAAATTTGGGTAAAAATATTTGAAAATTTTGGTTAAAAATTCACTAGAAAATAAGTGCTCATATCTATATCTATACTACTTATAAAAGGTCCAATGTTGGAAAAACTTTTGATTGACTAAAATGCCATCGCATTAAATGTTAATTACACTTTTATGCTCTTGCAATATTAATTACATAAAGTTTATCTTTAATTTCTTTTTTAAGAGTCATATTTTCAATTAATTTCCTAGTTCAACAAGGTATCAACAAAGTTTGTTCTTTTTTTGTGTTTTGAATATTTTTTTAAAAAATAAATAAATAACAAAAACTTTTATCAAATAAAGAGAGAAACAAACAGTGAGATTTGCCTCTTATTAGTTACAATAAATGTACTCTAAAAGAAAATTTTGTTAATATGAAATTCAACTAAATAAAATAATTTTTTTTTTAATTAAATTAAATTTCTTTCAAATTCTAATTCATTTCTAGATAAAACATGATTTTTCAAATAATGAATTACTATAAAATACGAAATAAATTACTTTGTATTTCTTATTTCCAAATTCCAAATTTCCAATACAAAAATAAATATAATTTTGCTAATATTTTTAGTACTATTTGTTTTTTAAATTTATAATATCAAAATTTTATAAATTATTAAGTTTAAATGTATTCTCGTCTGTAAACATTATTCACATTATATACGATACATTAAAAATATATTTTTTTCTACAAAAACTTACATTTGCAATGCACGTGTAACATATCTAGTAAAGTTAAATGTAGATATGAAAAGTCACATACTTATTTGGCCAAGCTTATAGACAATATTATAAGCAGTTCGTTTTTTAGATTTTACTGTTGGACTAAAAATTAACAATCCAAGTGTGGATCCAAAATTATGAAAATGTGTTTTGCGGAGTTGTGAATTTAAATTCATGTCAACGAATTATGGGAGAAGAGTATTTTGAAATTTTTAATTAAATAAATGTATATAAATATTAAAATTTACTTTTGCTTTTATATAGTACTATTATTTGAAAAACTCAAATCATCAACCAATATATGGCAATATATATATATATATCAAGAAGACAAAAAAATAAAAATGTGAAACAAAGACACAACCTCGAGTGACGAAGTTGGCTTCTATGGAGGGTGTAAGGACCAAAGGCAGCATATGTGCATGTTAGTATATCATTTACAAGGCATGAGGATCAAGCTAGAATGCTTGAGAAGTCAACTACAAAGCAAGAATGGCTCAACAGAACATGAAATGTAGTAATGTAGCAAAATAGAAAAACATTATGTAATATTTCAGCAGAAAAGAAAAAAAATTATACACATAAATCAATCCCAGATGAGGCCATTTTATTTTAAAAAAATTATACACATAAATTATGCACATTCTCAACAGAACATGTAATTGAGTCTTGACAAAGGTCTAAATTAAAATTCTTTTGAAAAATTATTTTAAAAAAAAAACAAAAAACAGTTTGGGTAAAAAAATTTGGTTAAAAATTCACTAGAAAATAAGTGCTT
>JAESVK010033494.1:0-13847 GCA_017140935.1 Hamamelis virginiana | reverse complement strand
TTTTTTTTTTTTTTTTTTTTTTTTTTTTGGATAATTAAGAATTTATTGATCCAAAGAGGGCAAGCCCTAAAGAACAAAGAAAAGCCGAGGCCACAAAAACCTACGGAAAAACGGACAGAACCTCCCCTAAAACAGGGACAAAAGCAAGGAAAACCTGCCTAAAAAGCAACAGAAAAAAGGAGGAAATTAAAAGCCCACAGCCCGGGCACCAGCAACAACAGAGAAAAGAAAGAACAAAAGGCCCACAGCCCGGGCACCAGCAACAACCAACAGAAACAAGCAAAACGCCCACAGCCCGGGCACAAGCAACCAAAACCAAAACCAAAGAAAAAACCCCAGCAGAGAAACTCTCACCCCCTAGTGTTTTAAGATATTACAAGGAAAAGCCCATTTGTCACACATAGACCTATTGCTAGGATTATCAACAATATCCTGAAAGCTGGAAACTCTATTCCTCACATCATTACAAATTAAGGAGAGAATATGATCAGGACTGATGTACAAATTTTCATAAATTCTAGCATTCCTTTGCCTCCATATACAGTAGATAGTGGCAGCCCAAGCTAACCTTCTAACCATGGATCCGAACGATTTTCCTTTGCAAGAATTAATCCATAAGAACTCATTCTCCCAAGAACGAGGATGTCTATTGTTGCCACACAAACGAAGAACTTTCCCCCAGATCCTGGCAGTAATGCGACAGCCAAAAAATAGATGATTCCTGTCTTCAACAGTAGCCCTGCAAAAAACACATGACATGGAAGTAATGATACCCCAATTCATGAGTTTATCTTGGGTAGTCAACCTGTCAAGAATAGCCAGCCAAGCTATGAAAGAGTGCCTCTTGATAGAAGTCGAAAACCACACCACATAATGCCAACTTACAACCTGGGCAGAATTACGAATGTGATTCCAAGCAGAGCTAGTAGAAAAAATCCCATTGGAAGAGATAGACCAAACCACAGTATCTTCCCTCCTACTGCTAGGAGGGGAACAATCAGCACAACTATTACGAATGGCAATAAGATCAGAAGTGTTAGTTATAGGCCAATTCCAACCATTATCAGACAAGATTGAAGAAACTTTAGCCTGCAAAGGAATAGCAGCATCATAGACCACCCGAGACCCAAATTGCTGAAGTAAAGGACCAACTGGATGCCAGTTATCATGCCACAAAAAAGTTGAAGCTCCATTGCCAATTTTATGTTTGATAAGGGGTCTAGCCACCTCCCTTAATTGAAGAATCTTCCTCCAACTCCAGGAACAATGAGAGGGAGGGTTAATGGACCAAAGACTCCTGCCTTTAAGAAGGTATTCCTTGACCCAAGCAACCCAAATCGAACCAGATCTAGAGAATAAGCTCCATATATGCTTCAAAATAGCTGCAATATTCCAATCATGGACCCTACGAAGGCCAAGCCCACCTTCCTCTTTAGGCTTACAGACAAGCTTCCAACTTACTTTGGCTTTGTGAGCCTTACCAACAGACCCAGACCAAAGGAAAGCATTAAAAATCTGTTCAATCCTGCATACAGTGCCAATAGGGATAATAAACATGCTACACCAGTACACCTGAATGCTAAAAAGAACAGAAGATAACAGTTGAAGTCTTCCAGCAAATGAAAGATTCTTGCTAGTCCAGGACTGGATACGACTGATCAATTTCTCCAACAAGGGCTGACAATCCACACTAGACAGTTTAGTAGAAATAAGGGGAACTCCAAGGTATTTCATGGGAAGACACCCCACATTTATCCCAGTGATATGAACAATGTCATCTTTCACCGAATCACTAACCCCCGAGATAAACAGAGCACTTTTAGCAGGATTAATCTGAAGACAAGAGAATACCTCAAACTCCTTTAACACATCCATAAGAATTTGAATACTTCCAGGAGTGGCTTTAGCAAACAGGAACAGATCGTCAGCAAAGCAAAGATGGGATAGGGAAATTTTCTCACATTTAAAATGATACTCAAACTCATCCCTCCTATTTTTCAGTGGAGAAAGAAAGATATTCAGTCAAGTTCTCAGTCAGCTGTCATCAGTGACAATCAATGGCATGAGGTTCGAGCTGCTAAGAGTACTACTGTTGTGGAAAAAAAGGTAGGTAACCCGTCAATCAGTGGGGAATGTAATATCTTTTTTTTTTTGGATAATTAAGAATTTATTGATCCAAAAAAGGGCAAAGCCCAAAAGAACAAAGAAGATCCGAGGCCACAAAAACCTACGGAAAAAAGGACAGAACCTCCCCTAAAAAGGGGCCAAAACCGAGAAAAACCTGCCTAGAAAACAGACAGAAAACCAAAGAACCAAACCAACAAAATAGCCCACAGCCCGGGCACCGGCAACCAACAAAACA
The DNA here is from genome assembly GCA_017140935.1 of Hamamelis virginiana. Taxonomy (NCBI): domain Eukaryota; kingdom Viridiplantae; phylum Streptophyta; class Magnoliopsida; order Saxifragales; family Hamamelidaceae; genus Hamamelis; species Hamamelis virginiana. The sequence continues at coordinate 11,485 of JAESVK010033494.1, read as the reverse complement.
CAAGCAGAAACGCCCACAGCCCGGGCACAAGCAACCAAACAAAACCAGAAAACTAAGAAGACCCCTTACTGAGAACAACAGAAGGGATATTACAAGGACCCACCCCTAATGCCTTAAAATATTACCAGGAAAGGCCCACCTGTCACACATAGACCTATTAGCAGGGTTATCAACAATATTCTGAAAACTAGACACTCTGTTTCTCACATCGTTACAAATTAAAGAAAAGATATTATCAGATGTGATGAACAGATTTTCATGAATCCTAGCATTCCGTTGCCTCCAAATGTTGTAGATTGTGGCAGCCCAAGCAATCCTCTTGATGGTGGAACAGAAGGACTTTCCTTTACAAGAAATAACCCAGTTAAGCTCATTCTCCCAAGTCCTAGGGAATCTGTTATGCCCACATAGCCTGATTACCTTTTCCCAAATAAGGGCAGTAAATCTACAGCCAAAGAAGAGATGATCCCTGTCTTCACCATTTTCCCTGCAAAACACACAGGACATAGAAGAAATAACACCCCATCTTAGGAGCTTATCCTGGGTAGCCAGCCTATTTAGAATAGCCAACCAAGCAATAAACGAGTGTCTTCGGATTGAATTCGAGAACCACACTGCATTATACCACCTCACAACCGGAGCAGTACTACGGATATGATTCCAAGCAGAGCTAGTGGAAAAGGTCCCTGTGGAAGTAAAAGACCATACCACTGTGTCCTCACTCCTACTACCAAGAGGGGGACAATCAAAGCAACTATCACGGATGGCAATAAGATCCAAGGTATTAGTAATAGGCCAGTTCCAACCTTCATCAGATAAAATAAAAGATACTTTAGCCTGCAAAGGGATAGCTGCATCATACACTACACGAGAACTAAAATTCTGTAACAATGGGCCAACAGGATGCCAGTTGTCATGCCACAAAAAAGTAGATTCACCATTACCAATTCTGTGTTTGATAAGGGGTCTAGCCATCTCCCTTAACTGAAGAATCTTCCTCCAACTCCAAGAGCAATTAGAAGGAATATTAATGGACCAGAAGCTCCTGCCCCGAAGCAGATATTCCTCCACCCAAGCAACCCATATCGATCCAGATCTAGAAAATAAACTCCAGATATGCTTCAGAATAGCAGCACTATTCCAATCTTTGACCCGCCGTAAGCCTAACCCTCCTTCCTCTTTAGGATTACAAACCAAATTCCAACTAACTTTGGCCTTATGCGCCTTACCAGAAGACCTAGACCAGAGAAAAGCATTGAAAATCTGCTCAATCCTGCAAATTGTTTCAATAGGAATAATGAACATGCTACACCAGTACACCTGAATGCTGAAAAGGACAGAAGATAGGAGCTGGAGTCTTCCAGCAAAAGAGAGAGACTTGCTGGTCCAAGAATGGATACGGCTAAGCAACTTCTCCAGCAAAGGCTGACAATCCGAACTCGAAAGCTTTGAAGAAATAAGGGGAACTCCCAGATACCTCATAGGAAGACTCCCCACATTGATCCCAGTGATACGAATGATGTCAGCTTTCACAGAAGCACTAGCGCCCGAGATAAACAAAGCACTCTTACTGGGATTAACCTGAAGACCAGAAAATACTTCAAACGCCTTTAGCTCATCCATAAGTATCTGAACACTACTCGTAGTGGCCTTAGCAAACAGGAACAGGTCATCAGCAAAGCAAAGATGGGAAAGAGAAACTTTCTCACACCTAAAATGGTACTCAAAATCATCCCTCCTAGTGGCACATGCAAGAGATCGAGACAGGACTTCCATAACAATCACAAAAAGAAAAGGAGACATAGGATCCCCTTGTCTAAGCCCCTTTTTCCCCTCAAAAAACCCTGCTAGTTCTCCATTAACAGCAACAAAAAACTTGGGAGTAGAAATACACGCCACAATGCAATTCAACAGATGAACAGGAGTACCCATATACCTCAGAATCGCAATTAATGCTTCCCAATTAACAGAATCATATGCTTTCTTAATATCAATCTTCAGAGCACATCTAGGAGGCCCCACATCTCTATGATAATTGTGCATTAGCTCTTGGGTTAACAGAATATTATCAGAAATAATGCGACCATGAACAAATGCAGATTGGAAAGGGCTAATAATGTCAGGGAGACACAACTTAAGCCTATTTGCAATGATTTTAGAGATGCATTTATAAATAACATTGCAGCAAGAGATAGGTCTGAACTCATTAAAAGAGGAAGGGTTAGGAACCTTCGGCACTAGGGCAATGATAGTGCTATTAATCTCCCTGAGAATACAGCCAGAGCTGAAGAAAGAAGAAATTGCCTCTATAACATCATCTCCCACAATACCCCAAGCTTTCTTGAAAAACAAGGACGAGAAACCATCAGGACCCGGGGCCTTATCATTCTTGATTGAAAAAATAGTAGACTTGATCTCTTCAGCAGAAACAGCTCTATTAAGGATATCAAGATGATCAGAGGACCATCCAAACCCTTCCAAATTATTCAGAATACCATGATCACCAGGAGGGCCAGGATCAGTTCCCAAAATGGATTGGAAGTATGCAACAGCCTCATTCTTAATAGCCATAGGATCCTCAACCTTTGAACCATCAGCCCGAATAATACACTTTATCGAATTGATAGAATTCCTAGCCTTTACTGATTTGAAGAAGAAGTTAGTATTCTGATCCCCCAATTTCAACCACTGAACCCGAGATTTCTGCTTGAAAAATCCTTCCTCTGCCCGAGCTAGGCTATTATAAACTCTGAGGCATTCCTTCTCAGTAGCAACAAGAGAGCCATCAGCAGGATTGTGCAAGAGAGAAAGCTGGGCATCATGCAGTTTAACCTTAGCTTCAACCACTTTACCTCTGATATCCCCAAAGGTATGAAAATTGAAAGCCTTAAGAGCTTCTTTAGTCACTTTGAGTTTACGATATAATCTGTACATAGGCTGACCATAAAAGCTACTACTCCAAGCTTCACTCACAATTGACATAAAAGCAGGATGATCTGCCCAATAATTGAAGAACTTGAACGGAATAGACTTTTTAACCGGCATAACAGATGGGCACAGTTTAAGTAAAGCCAAGCAATGATCAGAAATGGCATGTGGGTTCGGTTTCGAATGGCATGTTCACTATTCCTAAAACTATTATTGATGTTGGTGAAAAATTGTGGGAATTTGCAATTGTGGGACACATCATTGATAAAAATTTACCTTTTTTTTTGGTGAATAATTGGGCTCATCGTACTTGGGGAAATGATATGATTGAAACTATCAAGCTTGAGCCTGGTTTCTTTCTATTCAAGTTTGATAATGAATCTGCCCTGAATAATATCTTGAATGGTGAACCTTCCTTTATTGCTGGGAAACTTATGGTGTTAAAAAGATGGAATGTTGGTATGGTGTTGGAGAAGGAGTATTTCTCAAAAATCCCTGTTTGGGTTCACTTAAAAAACCTTCCTATAGTCCTTCGCTCTATTGAAGGTTTGGAGTTTGTTGGTAGCACCTTGGGTAATCCTCTTTTTGTTGATTTAGATAATTTTGCGAGGATTTGTGTGGAAATTGATGCTGATAAGGAAATCCCTGATTCCTTGTTGTTTGATTTGGGTCAGGGAGTTACTGCCAAGATTTTGTTTGTGTTCCCTTGGAAACCTTCTAGATGTGGCAGATGTAAAGTCTTTGGGCACTTTCCCCAGAAATGCCCTTTAGGCTTGCCTCCTTCTTCAGCTCAAATTTGGAAGGTCAAGCAGGGTTCTTCTTCTGTTCCTAAGGTTACTCCTAAGGCTGTCCATTCCGGAAGTTATTCTCAAGATCAGGTCCCTTCTCCTTCAAAGGTTAATTCTAATATTTCTGACATCCCTAGTGAGTGGATTGAGGTTTCTTCGTTAAATGGCAAGGGTAAATTGAAATCTGGGGTTAGTAAGGTTGTTGTTCCTTCTGCAAGTTCTGATGTTGGTAAAAATTCGTTTGAAGCTCTGTATTCTGCTGATGATTCTGATCCCCTTGTGGATAGTGATCCGTGTGCTGATGCTGCAGTCGATCCTCCTGATCCTCCTTTGTCTTCAAGGATGAGATTACGTGAAAAATTGCATGGGTTTAAAAATGCTAGAAAGAAGGGTTCCACCTCTTTTTAATTTTCTGTTTCCCTTTCCTCTTGGGTTGTAAGAGGTTTTCTTTTGTTGGCCTGTTGGCTGGGTTGCCTTTTGGCTGTTAATCTTGGGTTGTTGCCTGGTTGGCTCTTGTGCTTTCTCTCTTTTTGGTAATAAAATTCTTAATTATCCAAAAAAAAAAAAATACCCGGAGGAAGAAACTCAGTGATTGCCCTCGGAAAAAAATCCATAAAACATTCATTAATCAAGATCCTATCCAGCTTCCTGGCAATAAAAGAATCACCATCTCTTCTATTTATCCAGGTAAAGAGAGGACCTATAAACTGCATATCAAACAATTCAAGGTCAAACAGACATTCATGGAACTCCGACATAGCACTATCCACCACAACATTCCCTCCCATTTTCTCACTAGAGAATCTAGTCACATTAAAGTCACCCAAAAGAGCCCAAGGACTGTTACCAATAGTAGAAGAAAACCAACCCAACTGCCTCCACAACTGCTTCCTATCAGGCTGACAATTAGAAGCATATACAAACGTACAATACCAAAAAACATTGTCATGAAGAACCGAGATGCGACAATGAAGCGCTTGATCAGAGCTATTCAAACAGTCCAGATTAACAATAACCGGATTCCAACAGACCCAAATCCTGCCTAGGGTAGAGTGATTATAATTATGAGAGATACACCAACCAGGAGCAATACGCAATAAAATTCCATCCATTCCCACCGATCTAACACGAGTCTCCACCAAACAAAAAATGGAAATAGCATGAGTCGAAATAATAGAACGAACTTCCTTCTGTTTTAGAGAGTTATTCAACCCCCTAACATTCCAGCAAGCAATATTAATCATGGAGGAGTGGAAGATAAGGAACCACCACCCAGGTCTTCCCTGACTTTAGCCAAATTAGTTTTATGCTGTTGCTTTCTAAGTTTTTTCTGTTTGCTTTTAGACAAAAAACCATCACTAGTTACATTACCCATTTCATCCACTTTTTTAACATTTTTGAAATTAGTAAAAATGGGAGAGCTATCAGAGTAATCTGACTCAGGCATAGACTCAACAATGGGTTGCTTCAATTTATCACAACCAACATTAATACCTTTATCAGTACTAGCAAGGCATTGAAAAGAATGAACCTGATTGTGAACCTCCTGTAGCTTTGATCTAGTGACCTCCAGGTCATGAGAGTCTAATCCAGACAAATCTGTAGGATGAGCTATATCCGGATCAAGCATAGAAAAGGGATTTGGAGATAAATCCAAGTTCCCAGGAGAATTTTGCCTTTGCCCCTTATCACCCATATGAGATCCAATATTGAAATTATCCACAATGGAATCAGCTACTATAACTGGATCAGTAGTACAATTTTTATCACCAGCAGTTTGACCACTGCAGCTTCCTCCCAACATCTCATTGTTATTCCGATCATCATTGGCAGAAGAAGATTTCTGTTTGGCTATAGGAACCCAAACCCTTTTAGTAACCTTTGGACAATGATTAGAATTATGCCCAAAAATATTGCACATTGAGCATTTAGTAGGTTTCCAAGGATATTCAACTTTGATTTCTGTTAAATAACCTCCACCAGTGTCCAGCTTAAAAGTTTGGGGAAACTCACAGTTAGTGTCAACTTCCACACAAATCCTAGCAAAGGATAATCTGGATCTATTCTGAGTCATAGAATCCAAGTAAAGAGGTTTGCCAATCGCACTTGCAACATAGCTCAATCCCTTATCTGTCCAATATTCTAAGGGAATATTAAAAAATTTAACCCATATTGGAATGCTATTCAGATGCAGGTTAAGAGTTTCCATCCTTGGTTGCCATTTCCTCAGAATGAGAGGTATCCCAGCTATATGCCACATCCCAGTCTCGAGAACCCAATCCCTAACTGCCAAATTTGCAAATCTGAAAATGAATAATCCACTATCTGTGGTTAAAATTTCTGGAATTTCCCGATGACCCCAAAGTTTAGCAACTGTATTTTTAACCACAGTATATGGAAGCCTTTTATCGACAAACTGTCCAACCAAGCAATCTTCCCACTGAACAGACCCTTCTCTAGCTACAACAGCGGGAGGTTTAACTATCAAATTGCCATCTATATCAGCAATAAGTTTGCGCCACTTGCTGCTAATGATAAAGAGGGTTCTCTAGTGGACTGTGAGGATTTGGTGGTTAGTCACTTTGTTGATAGCTCTTTGTCAAGAGAGCCCCTAAAAAAGAAGCTTAAAGATAAAATTCGCTCTCTCAAAAATTCAAGAGGGAGAGATGTCCCTTAGCTTTGTTTCTTTTTCTTAGTGCTTTTCCTAGCCTCTTGGGTTGTAAGAGGATTGGTTATGGCTAGGTTTAGTGTGTTTAGCCCTGTTGTTGTGGCTTGTGCTTTGTGCTTCATTGTAATATCCTGTTTTTTGGTAATATATTTCTTAATTATCCAAAAAAAATAGGAACCCATACCTTCTTAATAGCCTTTGGACAGCGGTTAAAATTATGCCCAAAAATATTGCATATCGAGCATTTAGAAGGTTTCCACGGATATTCAATTTTAATCTCAGTCATGCGACCTTGACCTACCAGAGTGACAGTTTGAGGAAACTCACTATTAATATCAACCTCTACACACACCCTAGCAAAGGAGAGTAGGGATGTCAATGGGATGGGTTAAAAGGGTAACCCGCCCCGCCCCGCCCCTATTGGGAAGGGTTTGGGAAATAGTTTTGAAAACCCTATAGGGTTTGGGAAAAAAATTAAAAACCCTATAGGGTTTGGGACGGGAATGGGATATGGCTTCTCCAACCCGCCCCGCCCCGAATATCTATGCATATATAATTATACTAAAATCTTTTTTATTTATTTACAATATTTAGTGTTTTAAGATTTTTATCAACTCTATTTTTTTCTATTCTTTTCACTAAGTTAGTGTGTATAAATATATATTTTAACTACTAATAGTTATAATTTAAGATAAAAATCAAAATTTGTTGAGATTATGGTTAGGATTCATTCCAAAATAAAATAAAATTGAAATTTAAAAAATATTTTAATTATTTTTCAAACCCGATGGGAAAACCCGCCCCGCCCCGCATAATTCTCACCCCGCCCCGTCCCGTTTATAGTTGGGATTGGGACGGGTTTGGGAAATGATTTTTATTCATGGGACGGGATTGGGAAAGCAAAAACCCGCCCCGCCCCGCCCCGTTGACATCCCTAAAGGAGAGTCTAGACCGATTCTGAGTCAAAGAATTCAAGTGTAGGGGTTTGCCAATAGCACTAGCAACATAGCTCAAGCCCTTATCAGTCCAATATTCAATTGGTAAATTAAAAAATTTAACCCAGATTGGAACACTTTTCAATTGTAAGTTAAGAGTTTCCATCATTGGTTGCCACTTCCTCAAAAAGAAAGGTTTCCCAGCTATATGCCATATTCCATTCTCAAGAATCCAGTCCCTAACCCCCAGGTTTGCAAACCGAAAAATGAACAAACCACTTTCAGTAGTTAAAATTTCAGGAATTTCTCTATGACCCCAAAGCTTAGAAACAGCATTTTTAACTACAGCAAATGGGAGTCTCTTATCAACAAACTGCCCAACCAAGCACTCCTTCCACAAAGCTGACCCTTCTCTAGCAACATCAGCAGGAGGTTTAACAACCAGTTTGCCATCAACATGCAGAGGCTCAAAAAATTCCAAATTAGAAGAAATAAAAGCAGGAGTGGAGAACAGGGACCTCCAGTCATTAATTGGCCGTTTACCCTTCTCCCCGACTACATCATGAACACTACGATTTCCCCACACAGTCTACTGAGAGGATTCATTAACACTAGAATTAAATACCAGGGACCGCTGCCCCGACAAGCCATGTGAAATTCCACCCAAATTATTTATTGAAGAGCTTAGTGGATTTCCACTAACAGAAGATGCCTGCGGCAGCTTTGAGGAAGTAGCCAAATCAACACCCAAATTTCTATCTCCCACCAAGCCATGTCGAATTCCACTAACAGTGGGGATTAAACCACTGTGGACCAGCCTCGTGGACGGGGCTTTAGGTGGTGTGAGTCCACATCATCACCGAGCGATGTGATTAGGGGGGTTTAGAAATCAAAACAAAGGAGTCGCCACCTTATTTTTAAGGAATAAGGAAACCATGAAAAATATTTTATTTTTTAAATTAAAACAAAACAAACTCCATTTTCAATGAAAAGACAGTCTACAAACCAGAGTTGGATCCGGGGGCTAGGTTACGACGTGGGAAGGTTCCAAGCTTTCACTTGTAGGCACCCACCTCGCCCTAATTAAAGGACTTCTAATTTATTTGGGCTATTTAAATTTCTTAATGCAAACAATCCTAAATAATCTAATCAACCAAAAAATAGTGATATAAATGCATTATCTATATTAGTTATATTAATAATAATAAAAAATATATACAAACAAACCCCTAAAACCTAGGACACCCTACAAGCATCCTAGGGCGGACTTGAGCCCTATTAGCGCCTACGTAACTTACTAGTATCACCTAGCAAGTATCAAAGTCCACGTAGTTCGACTACCCTAGGACTCTCCTATTGTAATCGATCACATCAATCAAAGGTATTTCAACCTAATTCAAGACTCTAACTTCGAGAGTTTTTTGTTTGTTCAAAATCATTTATTCAAAAATCATTTATTTGAAATCATTTCAAATTAAAAGATATTCATAAAATCCAAATATTCTAAAATAATTCTTATTTTTAGAATTAAATTCCAATTGAAAATCTTTTTCAAAGATATTTCAAGAAAACAAACCATATTGGGAGGAATTTCATTCCAAAGTAAAAATCTTTTAAAATATTTCAAATCTTTTGAAAATCAATTAATAATCAAATATCTCATAAAATCATTTTTATTTCATAAATATTGCATCAAAAATCTTTTAGAAAATCTCTCGAAGATCGACATCTCAAATCAATTAAAATACTCAAATCCGATAACAATCTTTACAACAAAGGAAATTCCTAGGGAAGGTCAAGTGACCTTCCTAGCCTAGGGTCTCTAACTAGCCCTAAAGTTAATTTAGAAACCCTAAAATCCTAATGCAATGCATGCTGAAATTTAAACAAATAACAAGTAATCAATTCTAAAGATGCATGAAAATGCTCCTAAATGCACACTAATTAATCTATGTGAACCTAAGCATATTTCTAAGTTGGTTTTGGCCCTAAAATAATTTTTAGAAGTCATTTAAGGCCATTTTCAATTCCGGACAGATTTGAAAGCGGACTTTAAATCACCCTAAAAACTTTAAAAAGAAGTAATAAAAATCATGTTAATGACCTAGCATGCATCCTACATGAATATACTACGAGAATACTATAATAATCATGCGAAAACATGGCTTAAAAATGATAATAAAGCCATTTTAAAATATATATTCAAATCTGGACATATTTAAATACATACTTTAAATAACCTAAAAATCATTCTTAATCCATGGAAAATAATGAACAAAAACCCTAATATGCATACTAACATAATATACAAATTTAACCTACAAAATATACATGAAATCATGGTTTAAAAATGTTATTTAAGCCTCATCTAAGCCCATGTTCAAATCTGGACAGATTTGAACCTTGACTCTATGGGACTTAATTAACATAATTAATCCGTTTAAAATGATGAACAAAAATCCTAACTAGCATGCTTGACTAGATTAGTACACAAAATAACATTAAAACTAACAAAAGTATGCTCAAACAATTAATTTAAACACAAGGGAAGAATCTTACCTTCGCACGCTCCCTCGTACACAATTTATACATTCAAACAATATATCGAGTGTTCAAATAATCATAAAAACACGAAAGAAAAAAAACTCAAGACTCACTATAAAAATGCTTCAACATACTTACACAATCATGGATATCATATAATCATCACAGGATTTCAAAAATCATGCAAACACATTGAAACATTATCCTAAGCATGCTTACTTACATAAAATAATAATAAGAAACTACTTCTAATCATGCATATATACATAAGATAATAAGAAAGCTAACCCTAACATGCATACACACATGAAATCACAAAAAACACTAACCCTAACATGCAAATCACAAGAAACTAACCCTAACATGCAAATCACAAGATACTAACCTTAACATGCATACATACATAAAATCACAAGAAACTAACCCTAACATACATACTAACATATGATAATAACAAATCTAATCCTAAACCTATTTAACCACATAAAATCATAAAAAATAACCCTAATCATGATTGCTAAACATAAAATAATAAGAAAACCTAACCCTAACATGCATACGACATGAAATAATTAATAAAACTACATCCTATCATATTAAACATACTTATAGTAGAAAGAAAAGAAAAGAGAGGAGTCATATCATATGAAAACCAAGAGGACTTACAACATAGCCTCATCAACTTACACCAGAAATCATGAAGAAATGAAGGTCAAGGTTAAGAGTTTACCCTTCGATCTCCTTCTTAGCTAGCCTCCACCAAGCCCTCAGCCTTTTTCTCTTACTCCTTCAATGGTGCAAGAATGAGGAGCCTCCAAAAAATCTGTAGCCTCTTCTCTTTCAAACCCTAAAATTCTCTCCTCCCTCTCTTGAACCTCTATAGTGTAGTTTATATAGAGCTAGGGTAAAAAGCCTTGAATGGTTGAGATTAAATTCTTTAAAAAATGATCCTAAGGCCTAGGATGAGTCTTCCTAGGGTTTGAATGCCGAATCCCTTCGCATTTAAGCCAAAAAATCCAATCAAATCGGCCAAAATAAGTCAAGGTTTTTTAAAAATGGCAAAATTGGCTCGAGCCATGCTGGTGGCCGTCTTAGCCTGGACGGCTGGCCGTCCTAGGTTGGACGGTTGGCCGTCCTAGCTAGGACGGTCACCGTGCTGAATTTCCATATTTCATTCCCCAAATTCAAGGGTCTTCGAATTTTGGCCATATTTTGGTCAATTTTGATCCAAATCCGACGGTTCAGGGCTCAAAACGACCGTGCTTTGATCCTCCACATTTTTAGAATGTTTTTGGGTTAAAATCAATTGACCATGGTCAAGGGTTTTAGCAAAAAGCTAGCCAATCGACCCGGTTGTGCCAAAATTGGTCAAATGACCATTCTCTGTTTTGTAAAATTGATCAATTAAGCTTGCACCACTTCTAAAAACATGGTTTCAACATGAAATTGGCACTTAACAACATGTTTTGAAAATCTTTTGTTTTGGTGAAAACGACCAATTCACGGTCAATTTGATCGAAACCCTAATTCGGCTCATCCTTACCTGCGGGATCGATTTTGGGAGAATCCATCCCAACCATTCAAAGGCTCAATTGACATACCAAATTCACTCCCCACATCCA
>JAESVK010033484.1:0-10182 GCA_017140935.1 Hamamelis virginiana | reverse complement strand
GATAGAATTTCTACGATTATGTGGTTTATTACAATAGGAGAGTCTTAGGGTAATCGAACTACGTGGACTTTGATCTTTGTCAAGCAATTGATAAGGTACGTAGGCAGTCAATAGGGCGCAAGTCCAATCTTAGGTTGATTCTAGTCTCCTAAGATCTTTAGGATTGTGTATACTTTCATACTATATATTATTATATATATTATATATCATATTTTGTGATTGATTAGATAACTAGGATTGTTTTGAAAAGATTTTGATAAAGCCCAAATCTAATTAAGAGACCTTTAATTAGGGCGAGGTGGGTGCCTATAAGGAGTTCCTTGGAACCTTCCCACTTCGTAACCTAGCCCCCGAATCCAACTTTTGATTCGAAAGACCATGTTTTTCCAAAAATGGGGTCAATGTTTTATTGAAAATAAAACTCTTTTTGTGGTTTCCTTGTTCCCTAAAAATAAGGTGGCGACTCCCAGTTTTTATAAACTTTCATCCTTTTTTCAAAAACCCTATCTTGAGTGGATAATAGAGAATGATAAAAGCGGATAATAGAGAAGGATAATAGAGAAGGATAAATCGAGACGGATAAACATCATCCACAATCCACTCAAGATAAACTTCCCCCCAAGAGTGAACGAGAGGGCCTCCCGATCCAAGTTGGCTGGTTCACAGACTAGCGACTCCACTGGGGATGTCGAGGGCTAAACTCCAATTAATTATTTTTGGACTTTTCAATTTCTTAATTAATAAAATCAATTACTTGCATTTGCATGACTGTGTGACATTAATTCTTGCATTGTGTGCGCATTGACTCTGCATGTTTAGGACGTTGTATGCTATAGCCAACGATGAGCCTAGCCCTGGGCCCGGTTTCTTTGACTCTCGGGTTCCATGTATACGAAAGCCATCACCCTTATTGCCAAGTACCTTCGGGTATATCAAACGGACCAATCACGTACTGTTGGACCCACGCGGCATTCCTAATGTCACATGTGGTTAGGTATATCGATTGGACCGAGCGAGTAAGGGACACTCAGCCTACCCTTTGCATTAGTCCATATAGACTGTCTCTGTAGGACACATACCCTATGTCACTTTTAAGCACATTATTGTAATGTTATGCTGCCGGATTTTACCCCCGGTTTTGTATGGGCCATGATTGTGAAATGTGTAGAACCACTAGGACCTGGATTTGTAGGACTAAACCTTTTTGAAATGCCCTAAACTCTTAAGGGATGTATCCTCAAAGAGTCAAGGTACCTAATGAAGGCTAGTACCCTATAGGTTCATGGGCCTAAGCCTGTTGTAGTGTTATGCTGCCCGAATAGTGGTATTGATTTATGAGTCTTAGGAGAAGACGTGAGACGTGAGACATGAGATATGAGATTGGGCTTTAGGCCCATGTCTTTTGGATACAAGAGCTAGATCCGTTGTGAGTTTAGGATGTGGGATTTAGGCCCATGTCAATTGGATAGAAGATATAAACCTGTGGTAAGATTGAGCTATGAGCTGTGGGAATGAGATTCGTACTCAGGCCTTAGGCCCATTTTTCATAAGATAGAATGTGAAGGTTGATCTTAGGTTTTAGACCTATACTTTTGTGAGGATGTGAGATTGTCCTTATTTATCCCTTTTCACACTGGAAGCTCTTAGTTGATTCAAACCTTTTCCCTTTCCCTTTCCCAGCATTCTGGCTTGGCGTCGTGATTCTAGTGGTCGGTTGTTTAAGGGTCTACCTGTTGATTCGAAGATGTCTAATAACGAGGATCATACCCCTATTGCCATTGGAACTAATGGAAAGACGACTGATGAGAAGATTGAGGCACTCTTAAAAGTGGCCCAAGAGTTAGTTCACCAGAAAGAAGAGGAAGATAAGATGCGAGCCCGTACTAATCCCTTGTTTGAGAATGTTGATGAAGAGGAATGTTTCCTTAGGCCTAAAACAATCACTGAACCCACTAAGCCCTGTGCAGAATTTGTTCAGCCTGTTGATCTGGAAAAAGAGTCCAAGCCCAAGACCCCCGCTTTCTTTTCCACTGAGCCCATACTGTTGAGTAGTAAGGTGGAAGCCCTGGAAAAAGCCTTAAAAGGTATTAGGAAGTCTGATGATCTGGTGGACATGTCATCATTATCTCTGTTCCCCAAGGCCCGTATGCCCACTCATTTCAGAATGCCTGAGTTAGAGAAGTTTGATGGAATGGGTTGTCCTAAGACCCATCTGAAGATGTATATGAGAGCCATGCACCCACGAAGGGCTGACGATGATCTGCTAGCCCAAATGTTCCATTAGACACTGGTTGGATCCGCTCTGAAGTGGTTTCTGTCACTGGATGAGTCTAAAATGAAGACATGGGAAGATGTATGCACTGAGTTCAGTAATCATTACCTGTATAACACAGAAGTTGATATCACTAGGAGGGACTTGGAGACTACTAAACAGGAATCGAGGGAAACTTTCTCTGCTTTCCTCACCCGTTGGAGAGCCAAAGCTTCTAAAATGGCTAACCGCCCTAAGGAAGAAGAACAAATCCGCATGATAGTGAAAAACTTGCTCCCAGTGTATCACAAACACATGTTTTTCCAATATCTCCCAAATTTCCGAGCTCTAGTCGCTGCCGGTACCCAAGTAGAGGACGCTCTAGCCGATGGAGCTCTTCGAACTGATGAACCCTACAAGAACCGCCGACCTGCCATCAATGGGAAGGCTACCGAAGTCAATGCCATATCTCAACCTGCTCTATTTACTCAACCCTTTTCCTTAGGAAATAAACCATCCAGAAAATTCATCGAACTATATATGCCATTGGAAAAGGTTTTCGAGAAGTTAAAAGCTCGAGGCCTACTCAACCTCTTGAACCTAGACCTACACCCAAACCATTACCCAAGAACTACAATGAAAATGAGTACTGTCATTTCCATCAATCCAAAGGTCATATTACCAACCGTTGCTTCCGTCTCCGCCATGAAATCCAAGACCTCATAGACAATAAAACTATTTCCCCACCTTCTCAACCCAATGTCACCCAAAATCCACTTCCTACCCATGCTATCCCATCACCCGCAAATATCAATGTTATCCATGCCGACCCTTATGTCCACTGTGAGCCTATCCACCCTCACCCTTCATTCCCTACTTCCATAACTGAAATATTTCATCACTGTCAAGCCCGTGGGCTCATTACCCCGTACAAGCCAAGACCCAAAAAGTTTTACTGCCAATACCATGCCACCCATAGCCATGACACGGAATCATGTGATACATTGTGGAATATAGTACAAGGGTTCATTGATCAAGGTCTGATTGAAATCCCTCAACCCTTTACTAGCCCAAGAGGCCTTTATCGTTCATGGAGACAGTTTGAGAAAGATACATTCCCAGGTTTTAGTTCGAATGGGCTTCCCGAGCCTCGCAAAGTGGATCAGTCATCAAAGAATAGTACTAGTCAATGGGCTCTCAAAGAAAGGTTTGAAGCTAGAGATCCTTATGTGGATTTATTCACAGAAAGGAGTGGAAGGTTCAGCTTTTACGTCCTCTGCCCTGAAGATTCTTGTGAAGTTAAGATTACGAAGACTGAACCCATTAGACCTAAAACTAGAACCAAGAAAGCCATCTCCAAGACTGGGACTAGCCAATGGGAGTTGCGAAAAAGATATGAGGCCGGAGATCCCGAAGTGGGCCTGTTAGGAGAACCTAGTGGAAAGTTCGACTTCTATGTCCTTTACCCTAAGATGGAGAAGCCCACTTTTGAGAAATCCTCCTGTGAAGAACCCATTGCTCCTTCTAGTTGGGGTGATAACCCTGACACACTTAAAGAAGACATTCTTGTGGCTCAGATTGACCCCGAAGATCCAAACCTCATCCGTTTTGAGAAAGCTAGTCAAAGTATCTTTAGGAAATATTTCACAACCGAGATCACCGATATGATTGGGGAAACCCATTACCAAACCGTCTATCCAAGGCAACCATGGGTCACCCAGTATTTCGGATCAAGTTCGACTTCTGCCGAGTCTACCATAGATGATGGGTCAGAAAATGAGATTGATATCATAGAGTAGGAAGATTTGATGAACACACCCGAGGAGATAACAGATATTTGGGCCAGTGATGAGGAAGATGTTAACCATGTCACTAGAGGAGGTCGTCATTTCAAGCCCGCTAACTTGGAATCCGATAATCCTTTGGGAGAGTTAGAAAGATCTCAACGCACCGAAGTTCAAGAGGAAGAGGAAGAGATACTGAAACAGCTCAAGCATACTCAAGCCAATATCATCATCTGGGGGCTTTTAATGGCTTCTCAAAAGCACAGGCAGACAGTACTCAGGCTACTCAACCAGGTTCAAATTCCCATCGATACTTCACCCGAGGGTTTAGTCAGTCTGGTCAGTCCAGTTCAGCATGGGCAGTCAATATCCTTCACCGAATCAGACCTTCCGAAGAAAGGACCTCATCATTTGCAAGCTTTGTATGTCACGGTGGATACTATGGGCAAGAGAATTCCTACAGTGTTGATAGATAATGGATCAGCCTTGAATGTGTGTCCCCTCAGCACCACCACTTCCTTAGGCATCGAACTGTCAGAATTCAAACCGTCAGGGCAAACTGTGAGAGCATACGACAACACTCGAAGAGAAGTAGTGGGCATGGTCACTTTATCTCTAGCTATTAGGCCTGTAGAATTCCAAGTCGATTTCCAAGTACTAGACGTGCCTGCTTGTTTCAATCTTCTACTTGGTAGACCATGGATCCATCCAATTGGGGCTGTGCCTTCTTCCCTCCATCAAAAGGTTAAGTTCCCCTACAAAAGCTCAGTGGTAACATTGAAGGGAGATTCTGAGATCACTCATACCCGTGTACCTATCTGTGAGATCAAGCCAGAGATCGAAGAAATATTATTGACAGGCTTTGAATACATACAGTGTGTAGAGGTTGAATCTGGATGTAAAGAGAAAATGGTGCTAGACTGTAGTCCATATGGGAATATGCAAGTGGGTCAGATCATGAAATATATGGGCTTCTTTCCAGGAATGGGCTTAGGTCGTCGTCATCAAGGCACGCCTGATTCTATCGAGTACCCTTCAGCAATTTATCCATTCGGGTTGGGCTATCAAAGTACAGGAGTTGATAGAAAAGAGATGGCACAGAAAAGAAGAGAAAAATAGTTAGCTAAAGAAGAGGGACAAATCCCTGACCTCACTTTGAAACCTTACTGGCCCACTCTGAATGGGGCTTTTGTCAAAGAAGGGGATGATTTCCCCTATTGTGGGTTCCCCTAGCTTATTTACCTTGAAGATCAGAAAGCTAGAGTTCCTGGGTTTGAAATCTTCTTCAACACTCCACTACCTATCTCTCCGACTACCATCACAGCCAAATAGTGTACAAAGTTTGTCTGGGTCGACCATATTGATGAAGTCGCCATAGGGGCTATGTTCAAAGAGATCGCCTGCATCAAAGAGCATGTTCACGAACCCGATCCTGTCCATTTCATTGAAGATACCGCCAATCCATTGACCAACTGGAGCCTTGAATATGAGCCTCGAATTAAAGACTCAGTCGCGGAAGATTCACAACCACCAGATGATAGCTTATAGGATTTCTATACTTTCTTTCCATAGGATTGTAGAATAGGACTTTCGTTTTTTCCTTTTTTCAATAAAATCATCCCTCCTTTGTTAAGAGGCAAATGATAGCTTAGTTTTTGTTATTCTTCTTTCTTCACGATTAATAAAGTATTCATTTTTTTTTTCATTCTTTCATTTGCAGCTTATTCCTTCTATCTTCAATGGGTATATATGACATGAATATAGATCCTAGAGAGGATGTTCCCCCTGAGTTTGAACAACGAAGGGAAATAGAACATGCTCGACCTAATGTGGATGAATTAATATCAGTTAATTTAAGATCCAATGAATCGCCTAAGATAATTAACATTGGGGCAACTCTGTCACCACAAGAACAAGAAAAATTGATAGGATTATTGAGAGAGAACATAGAAGTTTTTACATGGTCGTACAAGGATATGCCAGGAATAGACACCGACATAGTACAACACTTTATCCCTACTAATCCGGGGGTTAAGCCGGTTAAACAGAAGTTGAGTAGAATGAAGCTGGAATGGGCATTAAAAATCAAGGATGAAGTAGTGAAACAGATGAACGTTGTATTTCTCCAAGTAGTAGAATACCCCGAGTGGTTAGCTAACATTGTGCCGGTGCCTAAAAAGGATGGGAAGGTTAGAATGTGCGTAGACTTCCGGGATTTGAATAAAGCGTGCCCTAAAGATGATTTTTCATTGCCATACATAGATATCCTCGTAGATAGTACCGCCGGTTATGCTCTGTTATCCTTCATAGATGGGTTCTCAGGTTATAATCAGATAAAGATGGCCCCTCTAGATATGGAGAAAACCTCCTTCATCACTCAATGGGGGACCTTCTGTTATCGAGTTATGCCCTTTGGCCTAAAGAACGCTGGTTCTACCTATCAGAGAATGGCAACCACCTTATTGCATGATATGATTCATAAGGAAGTGGAGGTGTATGTGGATGATATGATCGTGAAGTCTAAGGATCGAGTAGACCATTTCAAAGCTCTAAGTAAATTTCTTCAAAGAATTAAGCAATATAACCTGAGATTGAATCCTCAAAAGTGTGCCTTCAGAGTAACTGCGGGGAAGTTGTTGGGGTTTATGATCACTCAGAAAGGAATAGAAGTCGACCCGGGAAAGATTAAAGTCATTACGGAAATGCAGCCACCAAGGACAGAAAAAGAGATTCGAGGATTCTTAGGCAAAGTTCAGTTTATCAGTCGATTCATAGCACGGTTAACCATGATTTGTGAGTCTATCTTTAAGCTTCTTAAGAAATATGTGCCCACGAAGTGGAATGACGCGTGCCAAGAAGCCTTTGAAACGATCAAGAGATATTTGAGCAACCTACCAATATTAGTTCCCCCGCGGCAAGGTGAGCCTTTGTTACTTTATTTAGCACTCACTGAAACTGCAATGGGAGCTATGTTAGCTCAGTATCTCCCAGAATCTCGAAAGGAGAATGCGGTGTATTATTTGAGTAAGAAGATGACTGACTATGAAGTTAAATATGACGCATTAGAGAAGACATGTGTGGTATTAGTGTGGGTTACCCAAAAGCTCTGCCATTACATGCTGTCTTTCCAAGTGCAACTCATTAGTCGCATGGACCCCCTGAAATACTTGTTGGAGAAGCCAGTTTTATCCTATAGGACAGCCCGTTGGTTATTGCTATTATTAGAATTCAACATTCAATATGTGGTGCAGAAATCAGTGAAATGGAGAGTAATAGTAGAGTTTCTAGCAGAGCATCCATCGTCAGTAGAAAGATCATCTGAGTACCATTTCCCTGACGAAGAGATTATAGAAGTAAGTAAGGAGCCTTGGAAAGTTTTCTTTGATGGGGCTTATAATAAGAGAGGATGTGGAATAGGAGTGTTGTTAGTCACACCGGAGAATAACTTGATACCATTATCTGTCAGGTTATCCTTTGATGCCACTAATAATATAGCCGAATATGAAGCTTGTATCCTAGCATTGGAAGTTGCCTTGGATTTGGGTGTGGAAGAATTGGAAGTATATGGGGATTCTGCCTTGATCATATGTCAGACTAGAGGAGAATGGAAGACTCGGGATAAGATGTTGTTACCCTACCATGAATACTTAGAGACCTTGGTGAAAGAATTCCGTCGAATTGACTTCTTTTATTTGTTTAGGTTAAAGAATAAGTTTGCAGATGCCTTAGCCACTCTAGCATCCATGGTAGATATCCCTAAAGATGAAGGTGTAACTCCTCTCATTATTGAGTCACGGGAAGAGCCAGCATATTGTTGTGTTATCTAAGAAAGAGAGCCGAATGATGGAAAACCATGGTACTATGACATCCAACAGTTTGTAGAAAAAGGAGAATATCTTAAAGAAGCGTCATCTGTAGACAGAAAAACCATAAGAAGGTTAGCCAGTCAATATATTCTGTATGGAGGGAAGCTATACCGAAGATCACATGATGGAGTGCATCTGTTGTACGTCAATGAACATAAAGCTGAAAGAATAGTGTTGGAAGTACATGAAGGGGCTGGGGCTCCGCATATGAATGGATAAATCCTAGCTAAGAAGATCGTGAGACTAGGGTATTATTGGTCAACCATGGAAAGGGATTGTCATCTACATGTCAAGAAGTGTCATAAGTGTCAATTGTTTGCTAGTGGAAAACATCAACCCTCGATGCCACTCACTACCATGTCTTCGCCATGGCCATTTGCAACATGGGGCATAGACATTATTGGCAAGGTAACCCCTGCAGCATCAAATGGACACGAATACATCCTGGTCGCCATAGACTATTTCACCAAATGGGTAGAAGCTGCATCCTATAAGACGTTAAATGCCAAGCAAGTAGCAAGATTCATACAGAATAACATTATCTACCGGTACGGAGTACCCCACGAGTTCATCTCTGACAATGGACAACATTTCCAAAAAGAAACCGAGGCACTCTTACAAAAGTATAGTATTAAGCGTCACCGTTCATCTCCCTATAGACCACAAACGAATGGGGCTGTCGAAGCAGCGAATAAGAATCTCAAGTCAATCCTGAAAAAGACCACTGAGACTTACAATGACTGGCATGAGAAACTACCATTAGCACTGTAGGGATATCGTACTTCTATTAGATCATCAACTGGGCTACACCTTTTTCACTCGTGTATGGAATGGAAGCTGTATTGCCTATAGAGTTAGAAGTCCCGTCGTTAAGAATTGCCATGTAGAGTCAACTGGCAGAGGTAGAATGGGTAAGGAACCGATATGAAGAGTTAGCTCTACTGGATGAAAGGCGATTAAGGGCACTGTACCACATTCAAGGGTATCAAAGAAGAATAACCAAGGCGTTTGGCAAAAAAGTGAAGCACAGAGGTTTGAAGAAAGGAGATCTGGTACTAAAGGAGATCCGAGCACCGATCCACGACCCGCGAGGAAAGTTCAAGCCCACGTGGGTAGGCCCTTACATCATCAGGGAAATACTGTTAGGCGAAGCCGTGAAGATTGCAGACATTGACAGGAACGAATTCTCTCAACCTACCAATTTGGATCAATTGAAGAAGTACCACATATAAAAATAAAAAATAAAAAAAAAAAAGAGCCCGCTAGGTAGAAAACCCGAAAGGGCTGCTTAGGCAAAAATTAGGGTATTCAAATAAAATATAAAAAAATAAAAAATCAAGCTCGCTAAATAGAAAACTTGAAAAGACTACTTAGGTAAAAGTTAGAGCAAGTAAAAAAAATAATATAAAAAAGTGGACTTCTTCAATTTGATTCATGAACTACGAAGACCTGATTCCCCAAATATCACAAAGAGTTAAAGAAAAATGACAAAGCATTGCATCAAGGACTGGGATACGTAGGTAGCCCATAAAGTTACTTTGGGTGCGGTCTATTTCTTGTAAAAACCCCAAGAGTTTGGTTCATTTGTAATTATTAAGGATATTTGTTGAGATTTTAATAAAATTGATATTTATTCTCCATAAAGGGTAAAAACCTTTTGAAAGATTTATTACATGACATGCGTACTCATAATTCCTACTTTCTTCAAATCTTACATTGCTTAGAAAAGTAAAAAAGTAATTCCTAATATACTCTAAGTTCTTCTCGCTCCGCGGGCTTGGGCTTCATTCTCATCTTCTCTATTTCTCTTAACTCGTGATGCACCTGGTGGAAGTGATGAACTTGCTGACTGAGCTTCAATTTGAGAACCATAAACGAGGCTTTGAACCTTATCCTTCATAGCCTGCACCTTTAAACCCAAGTCTTGTTTAAGCCAAGCCCGATACTCCCCATCAAGCCTAAAAGGCCCATTGAAATCCCCTACTTGACTCATACATAAGCCTGAAGCCTATTTCTTCATAGCCCAAGATACCAAAGAAAGAGTAGCCGCCTCTACCCCATGAACATGCCCTTTGAGAGGGAGATTGATTTGAGCACGGCCCATTTGACGAAGAACACGAGAAGCCCAGTAAAACGATGTATGCTTTAGGCCCATATGTTAGATATGTGCCCTAAAACCAATTGTTCTGTTGAGTTTAGGGTTTTATATTTCATTATATTATCTTGTGTGGATATTTATTCATTTATGATATGGCTATTTTTATCATGTAAACTTGTGTTT